>JAIQCU010000050.1:0-162500 GCA_022114935.1 Leptestheria dahalacensis | reverse complement strand
GTATAAGCTAACGGGGAAACATAGCCATAGTTTGCAGGAAAGGGGCAAAAAACTGAGATGGGACATGAAAAATAACTAAACTGTACCGTTAAGATGAACTCGAGTCCGCGAAAAAAATCATGAGAACCTTGGGCAGCGAACTAATCGATGACATCAGGCTTGCTCGGCCTATATCAGCATGTTCCGGACTTGTTTTTTGTCGGAGGTCATAGATTTTTAGAGGAAGAGAATCTCTTTTATCTTCCTGGTGGTGTTCGTATATAAGGAGGGAACTTTGCGAAGATAAGCACATCGATTTCAGTCACCGAAAGCTGAAGGTAGGTCGACTCTCTTACGCAAGTTTTAGATGATCTGTGCAAATCTTGATGTATTTGCACGTCTTCTGTAATACTATAACGGACATAGATCTAGTAGAAACACCGTAGAATCCTTGACGTACCTATAGGTTGTTGCATTATGAAGTGTCCGCCATCTTGACGGTCAGGCGTTATCAGTGGATCGTATCCTTTTCACGTTGTAAACATCAACTTACACTAAACTTTAAACTGCGTTTGAGTATTCCTGTGTTTGCTATTAGTTAGTATGAATATTGCGAGTATAACAAGATATACATATGTTTCGTTGTCATCAGATGCATCCCGTTCTATTGCTGTTTTGTCTGCTCGGTGTTGGCCATCTATCAGCCGAGTATGTCTTCGTCCCTAGCGCTGAGGAGCTGCGGAAAGCGTAAGATCTCTGTTTTCAGTTTCGTAGTTTCCATATGAATCTATGTTGCTATCCAGGTTACTAGACGCTCGAGGCATCGTAACAACTGCAGTCCGTCAAGACGAAGTAGACTCCGGTACGCTAGCCGGCAGGAAGAACAGTGCTGGTATCAATGAACCTCGTGCAGGTTTCGGTTTACTCGGAGCAGTCGCTTCATCACTGGCTTCAGCACCTACACCCATCATCGATTTCCAGTCCAGCAGTTCGACTTTCACGGCTGCAGCTCCCTTCTGCTTGGCCTGTACTTGTCGAATCGGGAGAACCAGTTGCCACGACGCAGGTGGTGTTGCTTATCTCACCAGCGGCAATGCTTACGGTCAGGGTACTGCTGTCAAGTGCACCCCTGATGACCCGTGTGTAGCTGACGCTCCTCCCGGTCTATCTGCCTGTGATCCGATCTGTAAAAAACGCACTCCGACGTGCAACCCCGAACGTGGCCTTCTTGAAGTCATGAAATGCTACGAGAATGTCGATAAATCCTTCTGCGGTACCGACTGCGAGTTCCGAGCTCCCGGAGAAAAGGTCGTCTGCAGCCAACGGGCCATTGCTGCAGGTGTCATCAACGATATTCCAAAGGATGTGTGCAGCACATTTAGACTTAGAAAACGCCGTAATGCAGGGTAAGACCACCAACTAGTCGAATCCCATGATCAAGCATCAAACTGAAATCACCAACATAGTCTGACAGACCCGTTCAGTCTAGATTTGATATTACAGTGCACTTTACCTTGGCTTCTAAATACTATTCATTAGAACTCTAGCTTTTTGCAGTGATATTCAAAGTTAGGTCAATTGTAAGTACTGTGTTATATAAAGCTGGACAATGGACAGTAATTTGTCGGATACCAATGTAAAACTTTTTGTTCAGAGTTGATCGACGTCGAGGACAGCTCCTTACCAGGGATGTTGCAAGACAACTGTCTCTTCCAGCCTCGACTGGCCGAGTCAGAGGCGCAGCATTATTCTCATTCGTACCGACTGGAAGGTGCCTGCCCAAGGAGATCGCCAGTGCTCCACTCTGCACAAAGCTCGATTAATTGTTGACTACTTTTGATTAAAATGTTCACATGTAATTGTTGGTTCTTCTTCGTGGTCTTGCACGGCCCTCATGTTTTAATACACTGAATAAACTGAATAGCATAATTAAAGTGCACTTCACCTTGCTGTAGATATAACAATTAAAATAACTTTAGTATGTTTACTTGTACTTATAACCTAATCCAATTGTACCGTTCTTTGTAATAAGAAAGTGAAGTTTAATGCATTTATGTTTTAGCGAGTATTTTCATTAATTTAGTCAGTTCAACCCTTGGGTCACATTTCCCTCTTACGTAATACCTATGGTGCTGTAAGGCTTACGTGATCGACGCAAAAAAATTCAACATTTGTTTTTAAAACCGTGTTGCAAGTTCAGCTACCTAACCGGTTTTTCGGTATTCCTGTTCATTTTTTCTAGCGGTTGTATAAGTTGTTTTCCCTTCTCATACGATGACTACAATTCAATGCAACACACTAACTGCAAAACTGATTTAGACAAGTCTGAAAAACAGTCTAGTTCTAGATTATATCGTCGTCATAGTTTTGTTGTTGTAAAGACTTCAGAATATCTTATTCTCCTAATACTTATATGCCTTGTTTCTTGTTCTGCGTCAATTAATCATAATTGCGATAAAAGATGAACAATGCAACTACAAACTATCTTGGTTTGTAATGTAACTTAACATATGTATAGTGAATGTATGTATAGGATATGCAGTGTATGTAATTTGCTATAGTTATGTGATTTGTAATGTGTGTCTAATAGTAGAAACTTTGCAATTTGTTTAAGTGCTATATATACTTTTCGTGTGAATTAGTTACAACTAGGCCTAGACTCGGTATTTTTTGGGTTGCTATACCGTCGAAAGTATGGGAGCAATATGCAATCTGAGCGTATAATCTGCTAATCCCTGATTCCTAGGATCCGTGTAGACTTTAAACTAGGCTCATGAATCAAGTATAACCTCGATTATTCAGTTTTTAAGATCCAGCATATTCAATTCATCTTGTCAAATTCTTGGTGCAGAGTTAACCAACGTCCTAGCAGCGGTGTGGAGCGACAACTGTTTCCTGTTCCGGCGTCGACTACCAGAGTTCAGGGAGCAGCAATCTTTTCGTACGCCCCAAGGGGAAGATGCCTGACTAAGGAGATTCCTAATGCTCCGCTATGCACAAAACTAGACTAAAGGCTCAGTTATTTTACATTTAAAGTTGTTCTTCGCGTATTTCATGGCCCTCTGTTATTCTTATATAAATATAATAATATACAAGTGAATTGGTTGGGCCAAATTGGCATCTTTTCTTATGTATATGAAAGGAAGGAATTTTTAGTTTTGAATAATTTAATAGAAAACAATTTAGAGCAAAGAAGACCCGTTCTCAGTGGTACGGACTAGTGGATCTTTTCTTAATTTTAGGATTTTATTCCGGCACAACTAGCAACCCGATTTCAGTGAAAATTTACTGGTGTATAAAGCACTATTAGTTCTATACTGAGTAATTTTTTGGCTGTTGTATCTATGAAAACGTGGAAGCCATACGCGATCAACTTTTCCCCAGCAATGGGCCCCCTTTGTATTGCTCTAGGCTGTACATTGAATATTCATTTATATATGTAACTGTTCTGGTTTGTATATACTTGCACTCGATCCAAGTATATATTAAATCACTTGTTCACTTGCATTGTATTTACGTTCTGGCTTCAAAACACACCTTCAACAGACAGTAGTGATACCTCAGCTCAAGCTCCTTGATAAGAAGCAGATAACATAGACAGGTAGACAGATAGATAGATAGATAGATAGATAGATAGATAGATAGATAGATAGATAGATAGATAGATAGATAGATAGATAGATAGATAGATAGATAGATAGATAGATAGATAGATAGATAGATAGACAGGTAGACAGATAGACAGATAGACAGACAGATAGACAGACGGATATATAGTTAGACCAGTACATAAATAGCTTGATATAGGTAGACGCATGGATAGAATGACAAACAGACAATAGTAACAACTGTTTAATAGAAAAAAAACTGTGATTAGGTATATTCAGGGAACTCATCTCGTTCTGTACTTTTTTGGTTACCTCAGCCCGCATATGATTAAACTATCACAGGTAAAGCCCATCTGAGGAGGAATTCAGTTTGCTTATAATACAGATGGAACAAAAAAACAGGACCAGCCGGTTTTAGTTATGTGTGTAGTTATGTGTGTGTCAAGTTGAACCGATGTCTTCATTGGGACCTGGATTAATCAGTCCGTTGCCTATACGTTGAAAAACAAAATAGTTGATTCAACTATAATTAGTAATAACTATTAAATACTATGAAATAAGTCAATTGAAAATAATTTACATTACTATAATCTCTCGATAAAATAAAGACGGCAAGTTTTCTGAAGGTACTTGTCAGCTTATTTGAATGTTGCAGTTATTATTTGACCACTCAAATTAATAAGTAGATAGTATTTTGCGAACCAAAGGTAAAAAATACTGAAATCGTCAAAATCTTCTGAAAAGCTACTCAAGGTTAATGGATTATGGGGGAAGACAGAAGACAGCTGACAAGAATATCTGTGACAACAGTTCGTAATCCAAAAAAAGTTTCATTATCCTTCCAGTTTTTGTAAACCGTAATTTGATAATTTTTATAATATAATTTAATTATATTATAATATTAGACTGTCATTTCAGTTAATTCATGCTTGGAATGGTACCCATGCATGGATAACAGGTAGGCAGGTAAATTGGTGGCTAGATAAATAGACAGACAGATGGATATATAGATAGATGAGATATAAAGAGATAAACAGATAGATAGATAGACAGATTAATATATAGATAGATCGACAGATAGATAGATAGATAGACAGATGGACAGATGGATATATAGTTAGACCAGTATATAAATAGCTTGACATAGGTAGACGTATGGATAGAAAGACAAACAGATAATAGTGACATTTATAACAGACAGATAGACAGATAGGGGAGTAGATGGTAGGCATAGGTAGATAGGTAGACAGGTAAATAATCAGAAAAAGGGCTTCTTGTGATTGAGACATATCAGAGAATATGTCCCCAAGCAGGAGGAATATAACCTTTAATGGGAACCTCAAACATAATTTTCTGTTTTGCCTTGGACGTGCTTAACCGCTGGCCTATGATACTGCCTTGGCCATGAACGTTCCTGAGCGGCGGCCAAACCATTTTTTTAACCATTCCTCCGAGAAACTACTTCCCAATTAAGAACAAGAACCTGATTTCCATTGTTCCATCAAAATGGGGATAGTCTATATAAACACCCGGTTCAGAACCGTCCAGTTCTGAAGAGGTTCTTACACCCAGTACGCAAGATGAAGGGTTTCTGTCTTGCTGTTTTGCTACTAGTCGGTAGCTGGTCATGCTACGAAGCAAACGACTACTTTCTACAGAGAGCTGCTTGGAACTTGGGGCTTCTCCCCAACCTCTGCCCCGAGCCCGTAATTGAGACCAGTGTCATCCAGACCACGATCAGGCAGACATGCGGTATCCGGCCTGCGACGGCGCTACCAGCCTGCGCTGGAGCTCGTTCTGCCCACCCGCATACCGGTGAAAATTTGAGGTATACCACTTACCATCACACGTGTGCATTCAATCATAGTCCCTGTCATATTCATATCAGCATAGACCTTTCTTGGAATGTATGAGAAAACTTCATTATAGTTAAATCTGCACCTATATCTCGACATATGTAGCCGTCTTTGGCCGTCTCTGCCGGCTTTGTAACACTGCTATCAACGACATATTTACGATAGATAAAATTACAACAGCTAATTAATTTAGCAAGCTACTTAGCTAACTAATTAAGCTGATAACTAAGCTAATTAACTTGGCAAGAAACATACCTTACATGGAATACATAAGGAATAGATAGATAGATAGATAGATAGTTAGATAGATAGGTTGATCGATCGATCGATCGATAGATAGGTAGACAGATAGATAGATAGATAGATAGATTCTTTATTGCAGTTAATTTTACATCTATATCTATTAATTGGTCTATAACTTAGTAACTATATGAAATATTATAATACATTAGACGCGTCCTCGTTAACACTAGGATACTATTTTTAATACGGCATATTTTAACTTAGGATAGAAGAAATACTACAGCAAAAATTAAGAAACTTTCCATCTATTCAGGAACATTGCCTTAGAGGATGTCAGTCAAGGTCGCAGTTTCTATCGAAGCCCAGCCGTGCTGAACCGTTTCTTGTTTGGCTACAATCCTCTGCTAACCTCCGCTGTACAAGGACTGAACAGATGCACGGTCACTACCACTTCACTCTCCTCCGTTACCGATACCATTTTAGGCAAGTACACCTGCAGCGATACGTTAGCCGGAAGACTCCTACCCGACTATCCCTTCTGCGATGGCGTCAGCGAGGTCGTCTGCGGTACCGTACCTGCCGGTGTCATGGCCAAGTGTCAGTCGAGGAAGAGGTCTGTCGAATTCCCCGAAGATTTCGCACCTTCAAACGTATACAGGTATACAACAAGGAGTCGGTGACAGAAAGCCTCTTTTGATCTGTCCGGCACCTTACCTTAGTTGCTTATGCTAATCATGATGTGGTTAATGGCTCATCAAATTCTATCGAGTGTGCTAAACTTCGACACGTCTCGTTCCATTTCTTCACTAGATTCTTCTTTCATCTGCTTGATATTTACAACTATCGAATGTTACAGGATTGAACCGACGCAGTTACCCTTATTGCTGGCACAATACGACGTCAGAGTATTGAATCCTGAGGTCCGTCTAGATTCTTCTTTCCAGGAATCTGTCCGGGGTTACTCGGTTCCTCGCGTCAACAGTCAAAACGTGCTGGAGTACGGTAGAGCCGGAGTAGAACCGCGAGCCCTGGACGTCACCACCAGGACGGTGGCCTACTCGTGTTACAACGAAAACACCAACTTCCCTGAGATCCCACCGTGCTCGCAGATCGAACTGATGATTCAGCCAAACTGCACTGTCTACAGGGCATCGACCGGTTCCATCTCGTCGCCGGTCACTGGTAATGGAGAGTACCCCGACAACTATGATGGATGCTGGATTATTGTCGCCCCTCAAGGAAGCCATATCATTGTCACCATTACCGATTTTGAAACGGAAGATAATAATGACTTTTTCCTGGTACGTTTTGCTAGCCACTCTTAAAGTGTAGTTCTAAATCGACTCTATGACTTCCTAAAAAAATCAGAATTTTTCCTTATTATCAAAGGTAATTAAAATTAAGGATTCTGATTTTTTTTAACTAATTTGTTTAGATTTATGAAGGAGTGCACATGAACAGAGCTGGTGCGATAGTATCCTTGAGTGGAGAAGGTGGAGATGACCTGGAACTACCGTACGTGTACACGTCGCAAACCAACGCCCTGTACTTGAGATTCACCACAGACGATAGTTCAACGTACAGTGGATTCAAGTTGAATTACCGAATCGTACCCTAGAAAAGCTGGTCCGTGCAACTCTAAATCGGACATCAGTTTTATCTTGTTAATTTAATCATTTAACTCTTGACGAAAGGAAAGGAAGGACGGAAAGGATTTAACTCTTATTCCATGCATTCTAAATCATATGGACGTAAGTTAAAAAGTAATATACACGGGTATCAGTGACCGAGGAAATATACTTATTGATCACAACTGTATTCCATTTTGAAATGTGTATTCACCTCGTGCAATGGACCTTTTACTCCCGACCTAATTTACAAAGAAACCATATTTGATTTAGAAATACGTTTCGTTACAACTCTGCCGGTTGTTGTATTTATGAACTACAACTACTGAGTCGTAAAAGTTGAAATAGTCTTCCAAACCAAGTCTACCTAGTCTAATTGTTAGATACGTGACCGCCAGATGGCGGGAGAACAAGGTGGAAGCTTTTATAGAGTGAAGAGTTTGGCTGTTAAGAGAGAGCTACGAGAGTGAATACACCTGTCTGAACACGGTCCAACACTAATCATAGTATAACCTAGACCTAGCTTGTATTACAAAATGTGAGGAAGAATCGAGGACTCTCTGCTCAAGTACCCAAAATACTGAGTGAATCAAATTATAAGAGAGGCTATCTGATCTAGTTCGTTTTGATCTCTCAGTGTCGACCCTGGGAACTAGATGGTATCTACCTATAGTTATGCTTAATCTAGCTATAATGATAACACTAATAATAATGATAGAAGTAGTAATTACTTTTCAACTAAGGCGTGATGTGTACAAATTACTTCTTAAGCCTCCATAGGATTCGCAACGCTACTTTTGGGGCTATTAAGGGCACTCCGTACTGACTTTGAGGTTTATTAGATTCGGAGAACGATCTAGTAGAACGTGTTTAAGACTTCTCGGTTATTTTTTTGTTTTCTTTGAAATTTTTCGAGTACCGTTTATGGTAAGACGCTGATATAGGCCCACACTATAGGGTCCCGTAAGGGACTCTAGCCTATAGTAGATTTACAAGCCTGACAGAATAAAAACAAGACTAACTGGTTGTATAATCCGGACGGACGGTTCTAATTTACATGGAAAGACGAACTGGTGCGTCTTCATTTGCCCTTGACATAATCATTTGCTTGGGGCGTTAAGACTGAAAAAGAGAACGACTGAAACGTAACATGCAAGCTAAAGGTTTATAATCAGCCTACTAAAGTAACGTCTTTATCAAACGGTGCTGAAATATCATCTGGAAGGCCCTTTTTAGTATGCAGTCTAGAAAAAAAACAATTATGACTTTTCGTGGAGTTAATTTATAGGACATCTGCCTTTAACTCCAGTTAGTCCTTTCTTCAGGTAAGGTGGTTATACCGTGATTACCATTGACATCAACGCTGGTTAGAAAAGTCTTTTTGTGCAAAATAGATAGATGGATAGCATGACAAAAAGCTAGTTAATAGACGGATATGTAGTTAGATAGATAGTGTAGTTAGATAGATAGATAGATAGATAGATAGATAGATAGATAGATAGATAGATAGACAGATAGATAGATAGATAGATAGATAGATAGATACATAGATAGATAGATAGCTATAAAGATAGATAGATAGATAGATAGATAGATAGATAGATAGATACGTAGACAGTTAGACATACAGACGATACAGACCGACAGATAGATAGACAGATAGATAGACAGATAGATAGACAGAAATAAAGACAGATGGACATTTGGATACAATAATTAGGCATGCTAGAAATGCTAGCCATGAAGGAAAATGCCTTTGATGGAAATTTAATTTATTCCCTTTTCCCTTTTATGAATACACACACATAGGACTAGCTTGACTGCTAGATTAGAAAAAAAATTCTGGTCATCGGACGTTGGCCATGAACTTGGTGAACGGCCGATCAAGTCATTTTTTTCTGTGAAGAAACTAGTTTCCAATTAAGACTTAGAATTTAGATTCAAGTCTATAGTTTTTTTTCCAGAGCGGCTAATCACAGGACTATATAAACCCCGGGACCCGAACCTTCTGATCCAGAAGAAAGCGTCTTCAGCACCTAGCACGAAGATGAAGGGCTTCTTTCTAACTGTTTCGCTACTAGTCGGTAGCTGGTCATGCTACGAAGCCAACGACTACTATTTGCAGAGAGCTGCTTGGAACCTGGGTCTTTTTCCAGACCTCTGTCCACAAACCGTGGTAGAGACGAGCGTCATCCAAACCACTGTGAGGCAAACTTGCGCTAACCGGCCTACGACTGCGCTACCAGCCTGCACAGGTGCGCGATCTGCCCGCAACTATGCCATTTATCCCCCAAGGTAAATACTTGAATCATTTATAATTTCTAAAACCTATTGTGGTTAATTACTACGAATACGTAGTTCATAGTTCTTTCAGTTCATGGCGTCAACTATCTATACACATCTATCTTTCTATCTATATCATCTATATGTATCTATCCATCTGGGATGGGTGAATTCCCATTACCCTGTGGTTGATAGAACCCGGCATTTTATGTTGTGTTAGAGAGCCTATGGGTTTTTAATTTGGCGTTTCCATGGAAACGGGTCAGGGCTGTTCAGTGGTACAATAATACAATGTTTCTTTAATCGAATTAATCTTATCTCGATCTTAATTTCGATATCATTATACCGATATAGCAGACACCCGCCCTGCTGTAGAAGGTTATTAACCGTATTAAACATGTGATACACTGAAAGGAATCTTGAATAAGAATATCAAATCTCCTTATCGATATTCAAGATCGTTATCGATATACGATATCGGTACGATACATAGGGTACGAGTATGACGAGCACTCAGCAAACTTGTATCTTTCCAGGGACCTT
Organism: Leptestheria dahalacensis; assembly: GCA_022114935.1. Classification (NCBI taxonomy): domain Eukaryota; kingdom Metazoa; phylum Arthropoda; class Branchiopoda; order Diplostraca; family Leptestheriidae; genus Leptestheria; species Leptestheria dahalacensis. Next base: position 152,360 of record JAIQCU010000050.1, on the reverse strand, counting down.
TCCAGGGACAGTGCCATAGAAAACCCGTTTAACGTTCAACGCGCGTATTGGAACCCAGCGGCGCAGAATCGATTCTTGTTTGGCTTCAACCCTTTCCTGACCACCGCTGCACTGAGTTTCAACAAGTGCACGGTCACGACCACTTCAGTTTCCTCCGTTACCGACACCATTCTGGGCAGATTCACTTGCAGCGATACGGCAGGAGGCAGACTTCTACCCGACTATCCATTCTGCGATGGTGTGAGCGAAATTACCTGCGGTTACATGCCTGCTGGTCCATTGCCCAGATGTGCGGCAAGGAAGAGGTCTTTAGAGTTTCCTGAAGACTTTGGACCTTCAGACGTATATAGGTACACCACCTAGGTTTATTCTTTCTCTTAAAGCTAGCTATTATTCTACTGGTACAAAACCAAGTTAAAACGATACATAAAACCATCAGCTAACCTTACATATGTCTCATATGTACATATCATTCTCTGATTACAGGATCGAAGCGACGCAGCTACCACTGCTCTTGGTAGAGTATGATGTCGGAGTAGCCAATCCTGAAGTCCGCCTAGATACTTCTTTTCAAGATTCTCGCCGGGAATCGCCAGTTCAGCCCATTTACGGCAGCAACAACGCGATGCACTATGGTAGAGCCGGAGCAGAACAGCGTGCCCTGGACGTTACTACCAAACCGTTACCCTACACGTGTTACAACGAACTCGCTAACTTTCCTCTTTTACCGCCGTGCTCTCCAATTGAAGCTTTAATCCAACCAAACTGCTCTATCATTCGTGCCCCAAGCGGCTCCATCACTTCGCCTGTTGATGGTTCTGGAGTCTACCCTAATGGTTATGATGGCTGCTGGGTTATTGTCGCACCACCAGGGAAACGCATCACTATTACTGTTACTGCCTTCGACTTGGAGGAGAGTTATGACTATCTTCTGGTAAGTTGGATTGGACACATTTACGTCATATTAAAGTAAAGCCAAGTACATCACTAAACATCATCAATTTTCAACGCTTTGTAGTGTACTAGCCAAATCATTATCGAGCCAGTTGAAATTTATACGGCTTGTTTGTTAACGATATTATCAGATCTACGAAGGAGTTCACTTCAACCGAGCCGCAACCTATACAGCGTTGACTGGAACCGATGGAAGTGGCATCACATTGCCATTTTCGTACACATCCCAAATTCATGCGCTCACCTTGAGACTCCTTACTGACGACGGTGCGCCATCTACTGGGTTTCAATTAACCTACCGAACCGCCCCATAGACAGCCAGGCCGTTCACCGCTTTTGTCTTCTTTTTTTTCCCATAGAAAGCTGCTTTTTTTTATTTCATTGTTTTCTATTTATAAAAAAAATACTTGTGATTCAAGTTTCATGAATTTTCTCTTTTAAAAAAACAGTTATTGTGGAATTGTTGCAACTGGAGTATGGAGGGGGTGATTGGGGAAATAAATTGCAATGTGAAAACCAGCAATAAACTTGATTGTTTTATGTTATAATTATGTTTAATTTCCGGTTACCTGAAGTAAAGGTTTGATTGGTTATCGTCTGCTCTGTATTAAAAATCGATTGCTTGCTGAGTTACTCATTTTAATCCTTACCTTAGAGAGACGACGAGTCATTCAGAAATGTTGATATTTTAGTACAGTCTAGAGCAACAAAAAAGGGTTCTTGCTCGGGAAAAGTTGATGGCTTATTTCTCCGAAGATTTCAAGGACATCCCAACCCAAAAAATACCTAGTGTAGACCTAGTAGCACTTAATATACTTGGAAAGTTTCGTTGCAATCGGTTTGTAAGTTTGGCCAAAATAAAATCCTGAAAATCTGTTCCAAAAAAAACGCAGTACAGCGCGTTAGTATAAGTTTCAAAATGTAATTCTGTCTAAACTAAAGCCTCAAAGACACTGAGAATTTCAGCTGTCATGTCTAATCAACAGTAATATCGTCTGGTAAACTTTTGTTGTTATCCAGCAAAACCTGTGAAAGATATGAGCAATGGCTGTACCCGGGGTAGTAAGTAGTTCCACTTCAACGACGGCTCTGGATATCCACCCGATCACTAACGCTGGATGTTGGAACATACTGCCGCCTCTCCAGGAATGATTGTTACAATTACTGCTTCGTTGACACTTGTGAATTATCAATCATCATGACTAGTTCATTATCTCTTCATAAAACTGATTATTACGAACTACTACTACTTATGTAATATTGATCTATTTTTACTTGTGTAATTTCCAGATTAATGGTATATACTAATCTAACATTACATGTACGTTTACATATACGTATCATTACGTAGATAACCGTACTCATGTGCTGTTTGAGCGTTTCTTTTAATGACCGTCGAGTTCGATTGCCCATAGATGGCCTTTGGGAAGTCGCATTGTAACAAGTGTATTGTATGGGAAAGATAGGGATTGGTTAAGATTGATACAGTCCTTCAACTCATTGTACAAATATTGTAAATCGATGAATGAAAATAGGAACCCAATACTCCAAATTGTTGTACTGATCAAATTAATTTGTTAGTGATTTCAGTAAGGGTTTCCAAGCAGAATGGAACTGAATCTAAGATATTTTTTATCAAGGAAATTAGTAGTTCAGAGAACTTAATACTAGTACATTATATTGCAAATAAAATGATGGTTCAGTAAACTGGGATTTAATAGGTTGGAGTATTGGAAAGTTTATCGATTGCACTGAAAAGGCAACTGCCATCTAGCGCCATCTATACAATTCATGTATAGATTACCGTGCCACACGATATCACTTAACAGTTGACTGTCCTCATATTGTTCTTCTATCAACCAGAAGAAGGAGGCTCAGATTGCATTTGAATAGAGTACATCTGTTTAAGCTTATGGTGTTGTTCAATAAGAGAAATGAACTTCATTCCAGTCACTATCATTATAATAATTGCTGGTAGGTTTAGTATATAATTTAAATGATTTTTTTAAGTCAGTTTTTTTTTGTATATGCATAGAAGCCGGGCGAGCCTTATGGAGTAGTCACGTGACTGTTGTCATAATGCAATTTTACCTGAATAGTCTTGCGTTTACTTGTACTTAGGAAGAATCCGATATGAAGAGGGAAATCTGCATCAAACGTGCCAGAACAATACTGACATGAAGTATAGTTATATTGGGGAAATATTTAATTGGTATTAATTTACTTTGTACTAGCGCTTGGGGGGGATAATAAGGGATAATAATAATAATAAGGGATTACATATTCCTATCAGGGCAATGGTTGATAGCAATGGCAAAGGACATATTCAAATGCAACAGTCTTTACTACTTAAATATTACTGACTTACCTGCTTACGTACTTACTTAATTACTACTCACTTACTTACTGACTGACTTACTTATTGACTGTCTCACTTACTTACTTACTGACTTACTTAGAATGCACTAGTGGTTACTACTTACAATTGACTGACTTACCTGCTTACGTACTTAACTTAATTACGTTACTTTCTTACTTACTTGCTTAATGACTTACTGACTTTCTGACTTACTGACTTACTGACGTACTGACTTACTGAGGTACTGACTTACTGATTGACTTACTTACTTACTTACTTACGTGCCTACTCAAGAACTATACTTTCCTAGGCCATTATGTATGTATTTGAAAAATCAGCTCGTCTACGTTTACAATCAACTCGCCCCACAGCTTTCCTTTTCAACAAGTAACAAAAGTTAAAGTAACAAGTAAACAATTCAATCTACAACTGTGTGCAAATTGGAGCATTAGCAATCTCATAAGGTATGCAGCTACCAGTGGGAGCGTAGGACAAGACTGCTCCTCCAGGGATCCGCGTCGCTGGTGGTGGAGAAGTGAGCAGCTGAGACAAGAACGGGTTTGCTATAAACCTAGCTTGATGCTGAGCGACTCTGTAAGGTGAAAAAGGCCAATATAAACGACATGTTTAATTTATTGATGCATCAGTAGCAAAAGACCCTTACCCTGCGTCATCACGGCGTCTCCTCTTTCCAATCGGTGGGCAGACATTCTTCGGAATATCGTTGACAGCACCCTCGGCGATAGCCTGCGGGTCGCAGATAACTTTGTCTCCTGCATTAAGGTGCTGACAGATGGTACCGCAACCTGTAGTATCGACGTTTTCAGTGCAACTGACAGAGGACGCCAATGAGGTGGTGATATCGCAAGTTGGACCGCGCTTTTTGCAGAGTGGATCACAAGCAGACATGGTTGCAGGTGCTTCAGCAACGCACGGTTTTGAGGCAGTGCAGGCTACAGGAAAACCGCCTCCGATAGCAGCTCCGCTGGTACGGTAAGATATGCCACCTGCTTCAGCGCAGGTAGTCTTGCCCACTTTACAGGTGCACGCCAGGCACAAGGGAGCAGTTGCTGTGATGGCAGTTGATTGGAATGTGACTGGGGATGGAGCAGGTGAATTAGCTGCTAATCCTGTTGATCCGAACCCGAAGTTTCTGCGGTTACCAATTTCGGGTAGAGGCTTGTGCTGAGTAGCTACATTCTGCATGAATCTTCCTGGAAACTGCAATCCTCTGCAAAAAACAAATTCTTCCTTTTAAAAGTATACGGATAGGTTATATATTGTTAAAAACTATTGGGTCAGTGAGATTAGCAGTTTTTGGGCTCGATGCATTTAGAAGTGTCCGCCTTGCTGGAGACCTGGCTATACCGCCCGATTGTTATGCTGTCCTTGCAAAAATGGGGACATTTCCGTTAAGTTGTCTCACTATACTGAAATTGATGAAATGATTGCATTCTTAAATGTCATGTATCTATCTATCTGTCTCTCTATCCATCTATCTATCTTTGTTCCTTTTTTTCTTTCTGTTTATCTGTCTATCTCTCTCAATCGATCTATCTAATCTAGCTGTCTAATTATTTATTTATCTATCTCTAACTATCTATCTATCTATCAATCAATCAATCAATCTAACTCTATTATCTATCTATCTATCTATCTATCTAAAAAAACAGTCCAAGGTAAATCAAGACGAAGAACCTATTTAATGCTATACTGCTGAAAAAGATTTATTATTGAGTTATCAGGTTAAAGTTAATGAAGACTGGGTATAACATAAACTGTGACTGCAATAGCTAAAGGTAAATTAAAGTCATAGAAGTTACAATGAACTTATACTGAAACAGGAAACCAACCTTTGAGGAGTCTCGAAGGGATTCTTAAGAGACTAGAACAGAATACTGCAAATAGAACTTACACGTTACGAAATTCAGGACTCCAGGGGAAGTAGATGTACTCTGCAGACAGCTGACTTACACCGAGCAGACAAACAAGTAGAAGTACCTTCATCTGTAATGAAAATTACACTGTAAACCCAGTAATCTTACTTACATCTGAATTGAATCTAAGTATATGTATACCTTTAATATCTCCAGATTACAGCTTGTTATTCACGGATCCAGCAGCTACTGTTGAGGAAGTTTATCGGTTGTACTTTTATAGCACGGATCTCGAGGACGACAACTTTTTTGACGAAACCTAGAACTTGTTGATTTCCTGTTCTATCTTGCTCGGCTTCATTAAAATCTTACCGGTCTTTGATTGGTTTTTACCAAGATTCCTATAATCCTATATCAGAATGATGAAAACGAGTCGTTTTTGTTTTTGTGTCGTGCAAGTCTGCTGGTATGTACTTCCATAAAACAGCAACAAAAATATTTCCCAATATAGCGATCTGAGGAGATGCTAACGACATAACTCGTCTTAATGGTAGACGGTTCAAGGACAGCAAGTGACCAGCACAGGACAATGACTTTACCCGTGAATGTTCCGGTTAAACCAGTAAAACCGCAGCACGAGGAAACGTATAAGCGACCACTAGTTTATGTTTATAAGATTAGTATATAAGGAGTAGCTAGCATCACGTCTAGCTCACACCGAGAAGTCGTTTGGAGAACCGGAAGAAAGGCATCCTCAAGTTTCATGTTTTCACCGCTAGATGGCGCTAATGAATCTGGCTGTTTTCCAAGAGGCGGTCCTAGTTGTGGAAATCTTCTGTAAAGATAAGCTAACTCTGATCGTACTATCTGAACTGCTGAATGGTATACTGATGGGTTCTATTAAAGCCCGACTAGTGTCATGTACAGTGTAGAGATAAAAAGGGTCCTGAACGGCAGAAAATTATTTTAATGTTTCTAACCTTTAGGATTTTATTTAGGCTAAACTAACAAACCGATTTTAACAAAATTTCTACACGTGTATTAAGTACTACTAGGTCTACATTCGGTAATTTTTAAGTAGCTATACCTATCTTAACAACCTTTTCCCCAGCAAGAAACCTGTTCAATTCCTCTGGACCGTACGAGTTCAGTACGCTGGCTGCTGCTAATGACGAAAAGAAGGAAACGACATTTAAAACATGAAGTTTATTGCAAGAACGCCAAAAACCGCTGACCCTTAATAGTATACTTTGATTAATTGAATACCAAGGCTCTACCATCGAGGGAACACTGTAACATAGCAGCTTCTCACAGGAACTGAAATAGCAGTCACTGTAACGTTTCATCTCTAACCTCTATTCACAATATATTACTTCGGCATCCGTTTCTGGTTAAAGATACAAGGTAGGTTGGGATGCAGAATACATCGAAATGAAGAAAAACAATTCAGCTGAATAGAAGTACTAAGACACTTAGACTCCTCGTTCGTAAGCCGATTTCCAAATATCGACCAGGCAGACGGAGGAATGGAATCGGTAGAACAGGGTCAACGGCAGGGTCACGTGACTGAGGAAAGCCCACAGCGGGTAGCCGTAAAACAAGATACGGTCGCTGTTAGTCTCGTGTGATTTGATTTCAAAAGTCTCGATAATCCACATGGCAATGTTGCAGACGATGAGGAAAGTGATCAACTCGCGACCGGGTTTCCTCTCGCGCAACGCCGAGTTGTTACTGCACCGCCGCAGGCCGTCGATGATGAACGGCGTCTGAAGGATCACCTGCGCCACCTGTTGGTAGATATAGAACAACATACATGTTTAAACTATAGGGCTAATGCATTCTGAACTGTCAGCCGTCTTGACGGCTTAACGAACCAGCTAAAATTGTATTCCTTCTGTGTAAAAGTGGGGATATATATCCGTCGATAGATGACTTAGGTAGACAGTTAGATAGTTAGATAGGCAGGTACAATACATAGAAAAACGGACGGATGGATGGATGGATGGGTGGGTGGATGGATGGATGGATGGATGGATGGATGGACGGATGGATGGATGGATGGATGGATGGATGGATGGATGGATGGATGGATGGATGGATGGGTGGATGGGTGGGTGGATGGGTGGGTGGATGGATGGATAGATGGATGGATGGATGAACGCATGGGTGGATAGATGGATGGATGGATGTATGGATGGATGGATAAATAGATGGGTAGATGGATAGATAGATAGATAGATAGATAGCTAGACGGATAGACGGATAGATACAGACAAATCGCTGGACAGATTGATAAAATAGTAGTACTGTATAATCCCCATAGTTTCTCATTAATATAGGGTTCATCGAATTACATACAATGTCTCATAATATAACAACCAAATAGTAAAAATTACTAAGTAATGATTCATAATATGAAGCACTGATACCTGCAGGACGATACTAAAGATGCTCATATAGTTAGAGTAGACCATAGCGGGCACAATACTGAAGATTCCATAAAGAAAGAAGCAAGGGATGCAGATGAAAAGCAGCAGGTCGTCGAGCAGCGAAATCGGGTGCGCGTTGACATCGAGCTTGCTCAGCTGCTTGTACGCGACCAGTGCAGCGGCAAACATGAGTACTAACAGGGTTGTCTCGGACACCAGATTGATCCACAATCCCGTCCGCACGTGTGCAAAGTTGGTGAAGGCCACGAAGAAGATGATCAGGCTCACCACCGTCGCCACTAGAACAAACAGTCCAGCGAAGAGTCCGCGGTTAGCCGAGTGGCAGTCCGCGTAGATAACCAGGGTGTTGCGAAGACTGCTCTGAAGAAGATCGTTCTTGTCGTGACCTTTACTCTGCCATTCGTGGTGGACTTTGCCGATGTTTTGCCACATGATGAACCAGATACCCACTGCACGTTAAAAGAGTACGATACAATAATAGACAAGTTAGTTCAATGAAAGATTTAACGGGGATAGACAGATAGATAGTTAGATAATTCGATAGACTGATAGATAGATAGCTGGACATACAGTGGACTTTTATCTTGACTGCCAAGTGCTTTCAGGTACTTACCTACCAAGATGCTGTACTCAATACTAAATGGATACAAATACGGCGAGATGTGAAGAATCAGCGCGGAGAATTCGTCATTCCCAGCGCAGTGGTCAAAGTTGAAGAGCGTACCGTTGAACGCTCCCATAACACCAGCGTACTCGCTTGAAAAGGCAACTAGGACATGGTAAGCAATTGACTTAATTTTGTAAACAAATCAAGTTAAACTCTCTGTATGAAATGTATACCGCCATCTCCAGTGACGTTCATCAGGACGGGGAAGTAAGTCGTCGAATCCAAGTGATCGAATTTGGGATCCCGGTGGTGATTCTCATGGTTCTCCAGCATTTTATGGTGATGTAAACTATCCACCGTCTCTCTGAGGATCATGGAGAACCAGAAATACAAACTGGTTGCCAAACAATGCATCAGTCCGAAACGGGCCACCTCTTTGAATCGATTGATGATAACCTAGAAAATAACGAGATTTTCCAGTCAAAAGACCTTCGTTTACAGAACAATGGCAATAGCTATAGTTACATTGGAGTACTTGAAGATCAAGTACAGCTGGTAGAACGAGTAGATAGGGTAGAGAATGTAGAGCGTCAGAGATATGATATCGGCGCAATCGCGATAACTTTGGTCGTCTTCCGAAGTGAAATGCAGGATTTGCCGGGACAGGATTAGCGAACTGTGGATCAGATGACCGAAACAGAATCCTAATGACATCGATTAAGTTTGAGTTATCTCAAGATCAACGAATCAAAGTGAGAAGCAATCAAGTTAACTGTAATTAAAACTAACCTGCAGCTCCGATTTTCAAGAAGAAGCTCCCCGAATGGCGTCCCTTATTAAACATGTAATCGGCCGTCACTCTGCCTGATTCTTCCAGTTCCAGGTGTTGCTCAAGCCAAAACTGACTGACTTTGCCGTTGAAATTAAGTTCGGGAAACTGAATTTTATCTGTTTGGATTAACGGATATTAACAATCTATTTCAAGTTAAACCGTTTAGTTTCAATTTGTAAAAAGGTTTACATTTGGATCTCAGATTGTAAGAATCGTTTTCCTCGTCTTGCTTCTTGACTCTTGAGCAGTGTTTCAGCAGATCCAGATGAAGGAAGATGAACCAGGAAAGTCCCAGAAGCAGAAGATAAACACTAAAAACCTATCGCAAAAACCATACGAATTATCCAACCTATCAATCAGTTAATCTAATTAAGATTCATATATTTATTGAATCAATGTCTACGTTTACTAGATATTCAATTAATTAAGAAATTAATTTATTCGTTTTAATGATTTGGGAAACGTTTCGTACCTCTCCAATGGAACCAGGGACCATCAGGTCAGCCACACTAACCACAACTCCGACCGTCACGATGAAGACTGCGTAGATGGCGCTCAGAATGACTGTCAAGTTTCCCCTGAAATTAATTCACTTTGATAAATTGGAACATTCAGACGACTGATACTGGATGAAGGTTTAAACGATTCAATCATCTTCATGTTTACATCTATCTGTTTTAAAATTTACTTCAGTATAACTATGATTGAATAATATGAAAACAGAATTCATACTTAAACCTTTCCAGTTTGACAATATCCGGAGTTGAAGGCGCTTCGTGAATGAACTCGGAGCTTCCGGACGATGTACTGGATAGTTTCTTCCTCGATCCTTCCAGTTTCTGCCTCTTAGGGACAGCTGGCAATCCTTTCTTCCAACTTTGGTAGCCGTCACTCGACTGATTCCTCCGCTCCAGAGCTTCCGGTTCCGTGTAAATATCGCTGAAACTGTACGCTTCCGGAAGATCCCGTCTTTCGGAAGCCGGGCTGCTAAATTCAGTAAGGATGTCCCCCCTCTTTGGAGGACGTTGATTCACTACGAACTGGTTGGCGGTTGGCGGAACATCTTCGGAAATGGATGCTTGAAATGAATGTTAATCTTTTCTTCGAAATCAAAATCATTACAATAATATAAATATTTCAATAGATAATGTGAAAAAAAATTATCATATGTAGACTAAAGATACAATATCACATTATTATTATAATATATAAATAATATACAGTAACATTCATTTAGTTCCATTTGTTATAAAATGAATAGTAGAAACTAGAGGCTAAGAATGATAATAATTAATAGGATGGTTAGGTTTCAGCGTGATGGGCGCGTTGCAGTTATGTTGGGGAACAAATAGTAATTCGATGAGTTGCCGCATGATGGCGATTTTGATACCAACGTTAAGATAGATAGAGATAGGTGGATAGATAGATAGATAGATAGATAGATAGACAGACAGATAAATAGATAGATATAGGTAGATAACCATCTTAATATGTGGGTTGACGTATGACCATTTCAGGTCGTCACTAGTTTGAATAGATAGCGCCATCTATTGGAAGCCTAGGGAAACTCAGTTTCTACCCTAAGATGGACAGTTCCTCCAAGTTCAACTATTTGTCTTTTGATCTTGACACGTTCACTCTTTGTTTACTTTTATATCTAATAATTTAATGAATATCAATAGATTTGATCTGGATTACAAGCTATTATGACCCTTCAAGATGAGAAGATAGACAAGATATAATAGAGGAATAAGTGTAACGCATACTGTGATTTTTTTGGCCCGGCTGCTGGACGTGAGTCTTATGGGCAGATTCAGGTAGCACCATCTTGATGACCATCTTGCTTCCGTCCTCGGCTACCTGGAAATGACGTAAAAGTAACTGGTTTGAAAAATGTCAGTAGTATAACTTGTTGAGTCAGCGAAACCAAATAATTTTTAATTAATGCTAAATAGTATTACAGTAACTTTAATGATTCTCAATAACTCTCAAGATCCTTAATGAGAATTTGAATAGATAGATAGGTAGATGGAAAGATAGATAGATAGTTAGATAGATAAATAGATAGATAGATAGATGCTATATCGGTCGACTGATTGATCGATAGATAGATCGATGCTATATCGGTCGACTGATTGATCGATAGATAGATAGACAGGCAGACAGATAGATAGATAGATAGATAGATAGATAGATAGATAGATAGATAGATGAATAGATAGTTAGATAGATAGATAGATAGATAGATAGATGGATAGATAGATAGATAGATAGATAGATAGATAGATAGATAGATAGATAGATAGATAGATAGATAGATAGATAGATAGTTAGAGACAGATAGATAGATTGAGAGATTGAAAAGCAAGCATTATAAATTCCAGTCTGCTCTCGTTATTTCCTAATGACTCCCAACGACTGCCATTAATTGACTCACGTGACTCACTGATTAGAAATCTGTTCCACCAATGACTCAATTATTTTTTTAAAACAATCCCTATATAACTCTCTATGAATCATTCGTGACTATCACCAACTCCCATTTGTAACCAACAGACAGAATTTATTAGATGCCTAAAGGTTAATCACCTTAATTATATTAACGTTAATATAATCAACTGTCCAAGATAGGAGGGGGGAAAAAGAGAAAATAGTGAATGCTGAACTAGTTTCCCGCTGATGAAAGTGAGAGAAAACTCGGGCATGACTTGATTCGATTCATTTTTTACTGTTTCATTCTGACAATGCGATTAGCTTGATCGCCCCAAGCGTTATGCTGCTACCTGATTCAGACAATTAAAACGCAGCGATGACTTTTTATCCACGCCAGGGAGAAAGCCTCGCCCGTTTATACTAATTCACGCTTTCGTAATTATCAATAACAACAAAGAGCAATTCCGTAATCACGATTCTCAAAAACAATATATAAGAATTGTCAATTCTTTTCATTGTCGTGCTCACTTGTTCCCATTCTGTTATTAAATGTAAAGACTTAATTAACTACTTCAATTAACTAATCATCTAGTAAATCAATTAACTTTAACCTTAACTGGCTTCCTGGCTACATGCTAAGCTCACGTAGTAGCTAGTGGTAGTAAGAGCTACCAAAGTACTAGCTATGCTTTTTACTACCTGCTTGACTTAAGCTAGCTACTTTAACTACTAACTACTTGCTGACTATCTAAATGACTAAGCTTTCCCTACTTAATAAGCTGTCTTAAGTGACCCACTTCTTCTTACGAACTAACAAGCTAACTACCAGGAATACTAGCTGACTACTATAATACTAATAGCTAACTGATAGCTACTAACTACCTCAATGCTACGTTATGGTACCTTTGTCCCATTGCTAACTAGATAAAGAAGTACACCGACCGGTTGCTAATGCTACTGCTAATCAAACGTAAAAGGTAATAAGCACTTTACTATTAAGTCATACAGACAGAACGAACTAATTACCTAGTTAGTTAATTGGCTATTTGAATGAAGCAGCTAAAACCCCAGTTTTAAGTATAGCTATCAATATTTACCAATGATTCACATGCGAACCAACATACTAGTTGAATGATGCTAACAACCTAAACATACCAAGTTAGCAGTTTATCATTGATAGGAGCTCACCATCAAATTCCTAATCAAAACTATACAATCACAAATACGCCTAATTAGCGCAATCATCTCATTAAAATTTTAAGGTTTATTACTGCAATTGCGTTAGTCCCAAACATCATAAGTCGATTAGTTCTTCCATAGTAGAGCCAAGGCGATTCTTGTGAATGTCCGGAACTTGTTTCACTCGAACCGGAATGATGAAACTGTTCGTTTTCTTCCATTTTTTGTGGGTAATAATTAAAACTTTCACTTTCACTAGTCTGATTTACAACTTACACGTACTGAATCAACCTTAACTTGCTGTACCGCATTTCCATCGACAACCTGTCTACTGGCGGTGTTTATCGAAACTGAAGCCGAGTGACTGAGTTTTTCTGCGTGTCGTCGTGCCATCGTTTTTCACTGAACTGTCATTCAGATTGATCGAATTGGAGCGTGAAGGACACTTTGACGAAATTATACAAAAGGACAGGAAGCCCAGGATCCTTTTCAGCTCTATATTAGTCATGTTATAGATGACGGCAAAATGACAATGGGAGGTTAAATCCATAAACTAATAATAACTACATAACATGACGTTGTTCAGATAGCTAGCTAGCTAGCTAGATAGATAGACAGATAGACAGATAGACAGATAGATAAACAGACAGATAGATAGATAGATATATAGACAGATAGACAGATAGATAAACAGACAGATAGATAGATATATAGATGGATAGATAGATAGCATGATAGCTTGATTGTTAGCTTGATCAATAAGTAGACTGATAGATAAACTATTAGATAGATACATAGATAAATACAAAGATTGATACCATAGACAGATGGATAGATAGACAGATGGATAGATAGACAGATGGATAGATAGATAGATAGATAGATAGATAGATAGATAGATAGATAGATAGATAGATAGATAGATAGACAGATAGATATGGATAGATAGACAAACAGACATATCATAGTGAAGTTTATCTGAATGTATCGATCTCGTTAAAGCAAACTGTTACGTAAGAATGTTCAGGAACAGAAATGTGTCATTGCCATGACCTTGCGATGACATTGCCATGTCCTTACCATGTCACTGCCGTACAGGTTTCGACACTTATGGTAAGCTGAAGGTCTTATATGCATTTTCAAGCGTCCTCCAACTTGATTGTCGGGAACTAACTGATCGTATTTAATTCCACCACAAAAGTGTGTTAAATCACTAGTCAATTTTCTCATAGGCATATAGTAGATGGCAACACATAATACGTGTATATAATCAGATCAGCATGCAAAGATTGAATTCTTGTCAAGTTTACAGAAGTCAAATTCAATTATCCAGTAAATTTCAGTTATTTTGTTTGGGAAATACTATACAGATCCTTTGTAAGAATCACATGACATGACGTAATAATGCTAAAGTCCTTTACAAACATGGCGAAGAGGAGGACTACGTACAATTAGATCTAACTATCTATCTATCTATCTATCTATTTGTCTGTCTGTCTGCCTGTCTGCCAATATATCTACCTATCTATCTATCTACCTACCCACATACCTGTTTATCTATCTATCTATCTATCTATCTATCTATCTATCTATCTATCTATCTATATATCTACCTAGTCTGCTATCCATCTATCTGTCTGTCTGCCTGTCTGTCTCTCAATATATCTACCCATCTACCCATCTACCTATCTACCTATCAATCTGTCTATCTATCTACCTACTTACACATCTATCTATCTATCTACCTACTTACACATCTATCTATCTATCTATCTATCTATCTGTCTGCCTGTCTGTCTTTCAATATATCTATCCATCTACCTATCAACCTATCTACCTACCTATATCTATCTATCTATCTATCTATCTACCTACCTATTTATCCATCTATCTACCTTTCCATCTATCTATTATCTGTCTGTCTGTCTGTCTATCTATCTATCTATCTACTATCTATTTTCCTAACTATCTATCCCTTCTGATGATTGCTGAATGTGTATATACCTTTTGGGATGACAAATACTGTTCCACCCAAGTTGTGGTCGTTTTCGATCTGTTGGTGGAATATCCTTTACAGCGAGGTATGGTGTAATCCAGTCGCGTTCCATAGTTTCGTTCCATGATCAGCAGAAATCCTCAATGTCGTTCCAACACGGATGAAACTCTTACTCTTACGGTTGCTCACTTTCGTCTGGCATGTTTAATTTGACCATCGATCGGTCCTTTGTTCAAATTGTGGAAAACCGGATTACGGTAATCTCCAGCAGAAAACTGAACTATCCAATTATTGAACAAGAAAAAGGAAATACCTGATGAAGAGAGAGATTTGGTGGAGAACTTGTTAAAAGGAAATATACGCCCATGAACCGGTTATTTTCAATGACTCGTATCGACCAGATAACGATAAAACTACATCTGTTTTTCATCATCTTGTTGCAAATGCCAGTTCTAATTACGTCTCAAAACGGTATAGATTAACCACTGCACACGAAGACATAGTGAAAGGATTCTTGCAAGATTCTAATTCTTAAATATTGGCTGTTATATTAACCTTTGGATCCAAGGTTGTCATTCACTGCTTTTTAATGAACTTAATTCAATTTAAATAAGAGAATATGTATATTTAAGTTAATTTTCCAACGGAATTTCAGTTATGCGTTCATTATTTATGGGATTTTGTGGCAACTTGTTTGTTTCTAATCAGAACCTCTAATTCTCCAGTAGAGCCCAGCCCCATGCAAGTATGTGAGAAAAAGAAAGCGTTCTATCACCAAGAATTTGTAGTGAGGGACATTTCATTCATTTATTTTACCTTGCGTTTTTGTGGGTATACAGTTTTAAGCGATCTGAAGGAAAGTGAAAACATTCTTGTATATATTTAGGTCGACGGTATTAGAATGAAGAAAAAAACACCAAATAAAAAAATGAAGAAAGGGGGAACGAAGTAACCAGAAAAAAAGGAAAACAAACAAGAGATCAGAAAACAATCGAAACATAAATTAAATTTCTTTTTAAAAAATTGACAGTTATGAAATTAAAATAAAATGTATATAATTAATAAATATGTGAAACATGCTACAAGAAAGTCTCCGATCCTCCTGCATTACTTGATATAATCTCCCACCTCTTCCGCAGCACCGCCGTCATCCTCCCGCGGCTGCTGGTAGGATCCTGCGGGACCGATTTGTCGCTCGACCGACTCAGAATATCCGGTAAGAAATCCGTATGATTCCTTGTGCCCATGTATTTGCGCTTACCCTTCTTCTTACCGGAGTGCGGATCCTCTTTGGCAGCAGTCAGTTTATCGACTGGGTTATCTTTCCCGCTGGTAGTTTTCTTGGGTGCCGTTTTGCTGGCAATCATCTTCTCCAGGTCGACGGTTTTGGACCGAACTACTCCGGATAGAACCGCAGCTGCACCTCCTTTTGCGTCCTTGCTGGAAGGGCTTGATTCCAGCGGAGATTGGGGGAGTACCGGGGAGGCTGGCGGAGTAACCTGCGGCGGGGAGTTGAAACCCGGGCTTAGTGGACTACTCGTTCCCGATACGAATCCGGATACCAGGGAAGGAGCTATGGATGTAACCGAGGATGAGCTGGTCGGAGTCAGCGGAGTAGCCGGAGGCGATGAAAAGAAGGAAGCGCTGCTCAGGACGGAATCCTGCGATGAACTCTTCTTCTGCGATGTCGAAGATACTACCTGACTGGAACTGATGGATGTAATGACTTGCATGCTACCGATCATGGGCTGGCCCAGGTAGGAATCGCTGCTGCCCGATCGCTGCCGGATTAGGGATTCGCTGTTTTTCGATTCGCAGGATTTCAGTGAACAGACCGAAGGGCGGTGCTGACGCTTGTCTGAAGAGTTTTTATCCTTGCGCAGGGAAGAATCGTCCTGTGACGAGGAGGTATCCTCGATGAAAGGGATGTCATGGTCGTCGTCAACGGTAAATGACGACGTGGTAGCTGAGGGTACTGCGGTAGGCTGGGGAACAATCTGAAATGGGAATGTGCCCATAAAAAACATATCATACACCAATGTATTCGTATAGATTTACATTAAAAGAACAATAATGCATCACTATAATATGTAGATTATCAAATAATGACTTGATAATCGCTTGATAATTACTTGATAATTACTTGATAATTACTTGATAATTACTTGATAATTACTTGATAATTTGGGAGGTTCTTGATATTTACTTAATGTTCATTTAACAATGACGTGATATTTGTTTAATAAAAACTTTCATAGTTTCTTGATTATCACTTGAAATAGTCACAGTTTTTCCCAACATACTTTATTAGGTTTCGGTCCTGAAGTAGCCGCCACCGGTATCTTCAAACTGGCCGTTATAACACCGGACGTGTCGACCAAAGGCGAGCTTAATCTGCGTCCCAGCTGCTCTACATCGACCTGGCTAGAACAGAGCGAGGTCCAGGTAGCACACTGCGTCACCGGCTGCATGACTATGCGTCTTTCAATGGTTGGTTCCGATCTTTCACGGCAAAGTAATGGCCTAACTATTGTTGCATTGGACGATGAAGCCTGAAGCTCGCTGGGATGCTGTCTACACTGCGATTCCGCCGAGTCTGAACGTTTTAAGATGGCGCCACCAGCCGGAATCGGACGCCGTGTGACGCTGGGATGCTGCTGAATATGGACAATTCCACCCTCGGCGCGGGATCGACTCGGTTCGGTCATACGTTTACTGCGATCGATGTGGCGTCTTTCTCTATAATTGGTTAATTGGGATTTATGCACAGAAACTTAAAAGGTAGCAACTTTACGTAATATACCGTAATATAGATAAACGTTACATAATACATTCAATGTAACACAGAAGTAGAAATCATATTCATAGACATATTATAAATATTGTAGTTTACGTAATATTTAATAATACAGATAAGATAGTTAGATAAATAATATAATTACTCGCCGTACTAACTTCATTTATATCAGGTAGTAGCTTATCGCTCGGAATACAAAAGAGGTAAAGAGAGTTGAAAGTACCTCTGAGGTGCTGTCACGTATCTGCCACCGGTACCTCCATTTTCGTGAAGGATTTCTTCCCTTTTGCGATACCTTCTTTGATCGCTAGAATCAGGAATAAAACTGTCCATGACGTGAGACTTCTTCCGTACGGCTGTCTGATGCGCAGGGTCAACGGAATCTTCGTAAGTAGGAGTTCTGGGTAGCGAGGAACACTCGCTACCTTCAAAAACACTGCTACTGGTGTCCAAATCTTCATGGACTCTGCTCATAAGGTAAATTAGATACACATGTAGTTAGATAGATAGATAGATAGATAGATAGATAGACGGACAGACAGACAGATAGATAGATAGATAGACGGACAGACAGACATATAGATAGATAGATAGATAGATAGATACAGGGATACACAGAGAGAGACACAGAGATAGATCGAGAGAGAGAGACAGAGAGAGAGAGATGGATAGATAGATAGATAGACAAATAGATAGATAGGTTGGGTAGATAGATTGATAGATGATAGATCGACTGATTGATCGATCGATAGATAAACAGATAGACAGACAGATAGATGGATAGATATATAGATAGATAAAGGGATACAGAGAGAGAGACACAGAGATAGATAGAGAGAGATAGAGAGAAAGATAAGAGAGATGGGTAGATAGATAGATAGATAGATAGACACATACATACGTACATAGTTCGTAAGTGCTATAACTATCATTATCATCAAACATTACGTTCGACCAAATTTCATGATGTCAGTCGAGTCATATGTAAATGACAGTTACGTCCGTAAGAGAATACGTTAATAGTATCATAATTTAAATGAATTATTTTAATTAAAGTTGCGTTAAGGATTTTATACTCGTCGTTTTGACAGCGGCGACGCAGAAGACGATCCAGCGCTTCCGGATGGCTATCCATCATGTGGATGTAGACTTCGTCGAGCAGTTCCGCACTTAACTAAAGAAATCAAACAGGAAGAAGTCAATTAACGGCGAAGTATAAATTAGCTATACAATATTCACCATTGCGAAAAAACGCAAGAAGGATCAGTAAATTTAATGGATATGTTATTTAAATATAATTAAATAATGAGCTGATATACCTAATACTTTATTCATATTAACATCTAGTATAATAACTAAACAATTTATATTAGTAATTAGTAATAACTTCATTGTAAAGTTTTAACATATAAGGCAATAATGTGCAAGTAGATAAAACTATTAAGATGTACTGATTATTGTTAAATTGTATCATGTTTTAAGAAACTTATTGGTGGTAAATACTTCGAAGAGTTCCTTATGGTGGTCAATCATGCATCTGACAACGTTGATGACATCGATGCGTTCGTCGGCGCGCATGGCCGACTCGGCCGCCATCTTTTCTGGAGAAGTTCCAGGTTTGACCATGTGCAAGATGTTTGGCGCGAACAGTGTTGCCAGGTTGTTGCTATCCATTTTGTTGCCGGGCACTAGGTCGCCATTGGGAGCCCGGTGATCGTTCGACTTGTCCGCCACGGCTGACAAGAACGTCAGGAGGAAGTAAAGCGTGTCCCGACTGGCGATGGGTAGCAATTGTACAAGATGCTGAAGAGCTTCCAGCTGCAAACGGCGATTCCGAATTCCTGGTTTCAAAACAGAATCAGCCATATAGTTCCGGACAAGATAGGAAGATAGAATATATACATAGATGGACGGATGGATGGGTGGATAGATGGATGGATGGATGGATAGATGGATGCATGGATGGGTGGATCGATGGATCGATGGGTGGATGGATGGATGGATGGATCATAGGATGGATGGATGGATGGACCATAGGATGGATCATAGGATGGTGGGATGGGGGATGGGGATGGGGGATGGATGAATGGATGGATGGATAAATAAATGTTTAGTTAAATCGACAGTTATATAGATAGACAGATTGATATATTGATAGGTAGATAGACAGACGCTAGTTGACAACTAGATTGATTGGTAGATAGATTGATTGGTAGATTGATAGTTGGATACTGCAGCAATATTTAGAACGCGTGTGTGTGACATTTATAGCACAAAGCTTTATATCGTGATTTACGTACAAATTTGCTATTTTCTTTAATTCAATTTTGATTCTTGATTGTCCTTTTTTGCTCTTAATTATCCCTGGCTACTCTTTTTCTAAACAATAATTCTTGTTATCATTCTTAACTTGTATTATTGTTTCTTACTTTGCGTCTGTACGTACGCTGGGTAGAGTTCCCTAGTCAGTAGCGGTTCAGGAAGATCCCTGAAGAATTCCTTCAGCAACGTAGCGATGTCATGACAACAGCATTCTTCATTGAGCTGCACTTCGTCGCCACTGTCAAAGTGTTCCCGAAGCTACCCACACAAAATTAAAATTTAGTTCTTAACCATAACCATCAATAACTGGATTGAAGAAAATCATATTACGAGCTATATACTATAATATATTATGAATTTAAAGATATAACATTAAGATTTTAGCAAATAGCCCTCAACAATTGGAAACTGAATAAATTAATTGATATGCGAATATAAAGGAGGGCGAAATTACCTGTCGAACTCGCTTCTTGGAGCTTGACACCCGGAATATTCCAAGCGTGTTAAGGCCATGTGTCTCCAAATGGTGGAAACAGGTTGAAACGATGTTAGGCACACGTGGTGAACTAATGCTCGTCTCTTCCGTCAGACCGTCCGCCGAAGAACATGATAGGCAGCTATTGCGTTTTCGATCAGCATTCAACGATTCGCACGATCCACCCTGTTGTTTCAAATTTAATATGAGTAATATTTCCTATTTATTTTAAGATCATCTGTAAAACCGATACTTATTCTATGATATTACTACTAACAAATTATCATTATAAAAATAAAATGGAAAGCAATTACTATGGTGTTGGTTAAATTGAATATTATGTTATCTATCTGGTTGAAGAGATACTAGGATATGGAATTGAGGATCACCTTTTCGGGTTTGAGATTCTCACTGAGGGATCCAAAGCTAGTCCTGCTGCCGTGACTGGCTTTACGCACCAGCCCCGCGTGACCGGCTTCTGCTTCGCTGGCAGTTTCAGCCGACGAATTCCTCAGCTTAGCCTTGCGTTCATTAGCGATGCATTGGTCGAGGGGTACCCCGAATACCAGTCCACCTACAAATCACAATCCTCAGTATACAGCTCTGTTCAGATATCCTGTCTCCAAATCTGCTTCTGCTAAAAGGCTATATAGTGCTACCATATTTTGGCTACAGCACCTCTACATCAGTCATATTGAACCTTGAATTCTTGCCAAGATAACAAGAATCAGACTGCAATAACTAAATCAATTTTCATTTTTTATTTTTGTTCATTTTGCTGGCTATATGTACTGACTTTATATTTTAAAAAGCCATTGACGTGTGTTTACAAAACGAGCTGGTAATTCTGTTATGCCAGCATGTGAGGTAACATGTGATGTCCTGGGTCTTTAATGAGTTCCTGCGCGCCATACGTATCGTATGGTTTGACACATTCCTTCTCCTAGGACATGGTTATCTGCTGACCAAATGTGGTTCCAATTCAACCTTTACGCTGTTTTACCCATCAGGTAGTTCGTAATTGCAATACGATCTTCTAAGGCCCTTGGACAAGTAATTATCAACTGTTATGAACCAATCGTCAATTCAAGATCGTAGTATCGTTTTTTCTATTACAAAACTGAAAAGTTATGTAAAAACCAACCTTTGGACTCGGATTCCTTTTTAGATCCATCGAAGAATCCTCCTCCGCTGAGTGCTCTTTTACGCAGCAGATGGGCCCGTCTTTTGGGTTTGTGATCCGAAGATACCGAGTCTGCAGCAGACAAACATCATAAGCTGAACTGTGTCAACAAACTCTCTTTTGCTCCTTTTTTCTCTTCCTCCTCTCTTTATTCTTCCTTCCTTTCTTTCCTCCTCTTCCCTCCTTCAGATAAACAGTTTCCACTTGTAGCAATAAAGCATTCCAGCGTTGTCAGATTTAGAGAATGTTCAAAATTATCTACTTCAATCATATTGTCATTTATAGTATTACGTAAGTGTAAGCCTGGGAGAACTTAAGGAACTATAAGTCTTAACAGATTGTGCAACTCGAATAAACTATTATCTATTTCAGTGTTCACGAATATCAAGAAACCATTCATCACCGTTTAAAAAACAGTGTTTCATTATTGGCGGAATTCGTGAATGGCCAATAAAGTAGTTTCACAGAGTCACTTTGAAGTGAATTATCGACATTGTTTACCTGGAGGGGGTCGTATTGGCACGCCCAAGTTGAGTGCTTGAAGCTTGGCCAAGGCGACTTTTTGCAGCGTTAGTCGCTCGATTTCAGTCAAGTGAAGTAAGGTCGTGTTGCTTAAGACAACCTGACGCCCGGTTATACTTGTCCATTTGCACGAACCCTTTTGATTTAGAATAACAATAAGTTGAAATCAAGGCTATACATTCGGCGTTAGACAGACAGGTAGATAGATAGAGAAGGAAAGAGAGAGGGATAGATAGATAGAGAGGGAAAGAGAGAGGGATAGATAGATAGATAGATGAATAGACGGATAGATGGATAGATGGATAGATGGATAGATGGATAGATGGATAGACGGATAGATGGATAGATGGATAGATGGATAGACGGATATATAGAAAGATAGATGCATAGACGGATAGACGGATAGATGGACAGACGGATAGATAGATAGATAGATGGGTAGATAGATCGATAGATAGATAGATAGATAGATAGGTATAGAGAGAGATTGGATTCATACTTGTTAGTTCTAAACACCCAACTTTTAAGACTAAAACTAAGAGTTAAAAACAGTCTTGTCCTATTCTAAGTTTGAATTGTTCTTTAGCAGGCGCTATTTTGGGACGTAGTGCTTCAGTGAAATCGTCTTTTCCGAGTTTATAAAAAGCTCGACCAGCTTTCTAGGGCTTTAAAAATACTATAGTTGACTCTGGATATCATCTTTTTTTGATGTCTTCTTTTACGGGGCAGTTTCAAATATGGAACTCAAGCAACTGTACAGGGAATTTCAACTATCTGCAAACGTCGTCAAACTCTATCCCATTCCTCTACTTCAACAAATTATGTGCAGCACAGTCCCTGACTATCGGCTTTTTAAAGGACAAAGTTTTAATTCTCCCTGCACCCTTTCAGTTAGGGTTTATAAAAGAAACCCGAAAATAACCGCAGCTACTTGACTCAGACTATGAGCATTGGCCATGTCAGAAACCTACGTGAGAGTGTATATAAAAGGATTTTTTTGTTGGGTGTGTCGTCTAGTTTTATTTATAAACTGCTTTCTATTTATGCCCAAGTATACCTGAGGTGTCCAGATACACGTGGACGAAGCACTGGCTCTACTTTGGCTCTTGGATCGATTTTTCCAGATTCGTTTGGCTAGAATCCGACTGCTGTGTCCTCCTCCGAACGTTGTCTCCTTGGCGGAGCTTCCTCCGGCTGGAGAGGCCGAGTTGGCCAACGATCCTCCAGACCTACTCTTATGCATCACTGCTGAAAGTAACGAGTTAAAGTTGAGGTTACTAGACTGGTTATTAGCTGGAGCTGGAGCGCGGTTAGTAGCAGGCCTAATCTGTCGACTAGTGAGATTTGCACACGGTGCTGCGGAAGCGGAAACCGAGCGGCTCGGAACCCGAACGTAACTCTGAGGATGCAAGACAGGCAACGACTGTCTCGCATTCTTCTGACCGTAACAAGGGTCCAAATGACTAGAAAAGTTGCTGTTTTGAGGTAAAGGTTCTCGCCTACGGTTCGGAGAAGCGTGTGTTTCAAACTCCTTGCGAGACTCGTGAAAATCCTCCTCGAAATCGACCGACAGATCCAGGTCAGACTCTGTGTAACCAAGGATATCCAGTTCATCATCGAAGTCGTACGTGCTGTACTCGTCACTGATTGTTATGGAACACCTCGGACTAGTCGTCCAGCTTGCAGTCTGTGATGTATCGCTGGTTAGCTCGGTAGCCGTTTCAGACAGCGGACTGGCCGGTAGGCTGCTGAATTTATAGCAGCCTGGGAAGGACGCATCCTGACGATGAGGACTAAAGAAGGTCCTCGGTCTGGCGCCTTTAAAGTCATCCTGGAAAGTACTGGTAAACGTTCTTTGACTGGATATACGGGCCTGAACCTGCGATTCTCCTACTTGTATCCCTACGGATGTATCGATGTCCTGGGGTGAGTGATCCCTGCCAGCGACTTCTGCAGATTCTGCATAGTTTGAAGTCTTTGGCACTTTGAAATTGCGGTCGTAGTTGATAGTTTTGAACCTGTCAATCTTGTTTTTTTCCGTCTTTTTACGACCCATACCGAAATACTTCATGACAGCGCTACTGAAGACCTGCGTTGCCCTACCATCCTTAGACGCAGTAGAAGGAGTTTTTTCTGGCTGGTGATCGACTCGTGCACGCTCGTTGGACTTGGATAACGCTGGAATTTCTCGCACTTTGCTCCATTCGATATCAAAGAATTCAGATTCCTCGGTCTGGGTTCCAACTCCGGGAACGAAATTTGTCTCCGATGCGTGGATTTCACTTCTCTCTTGAAAAGACTCGCTGTTGTGAACGTGACTTTTTCTCTCCGAGTCGCTTATCCGCGATTGGTTGTCATCCTTATCGCATATTTGCCTACGGGGCTGCGCACCTCTCCATATACGGTAGGCTTCCTCTTGGGAACAAAGCTCCTGGAACCTTTGTTCCAGAACTCCCAGATCAACTTGATCGGGATCTACTCCTTCTGGGATTAGCTCAAGACCTAAATCACACATGTAACGCCACGTTTTACGCGTTAACAACCATCGTTCGCGTTGTTTCACCGGGTGTTTTGATTCGGCCATTGTTTACTGTGTTGCCAAAAGCAAGTGAAACTGGTTAGCTTAGGAACGGAACGAGTGACAAAGAGAAGAAACCGGTCGAAGAAAAGATACAAGGGAAGAAGTTCACGGCATCTTCGAAGCAAAGACGCTGGGTTACTAAGACGCTAGCGACGACGTCTTCGGCGACCCTCGCTCAAAAAAACCGCATGAGTGTCAGTGTATACCGTGAAGCAAGCCAAACCCACGACTCGTACGGAACAGCCTATCAGCGTTTATAGCATTATTTATCATTACTTTGTTCATTTTTTCCATTTCATAATTAAATTAGTAAT
This sequence comes from Leptestheria dahalacensis, assembly GCA_022114935.1. Classification (NCBI taxonomy): domain Eukaryota; kingdom Metazoa; phylum Arthropoda; class Branchiopoda; order Diplostraca; family Leptestheriidae; genus Leptestheria; species Leptestheria dahalacensis. The sequence goes on along the minus strand of JAIQCU010000050.1, from coordinate 127,479 downwards.
AATTAATTTAATTCTTTATGTTTAACATTACAAGCTGATTCAATTTACTCGCATGAAGCAGGATACGCCGCTGATATAATCTGGAACTTGAAAGTCTTCGGTCAAAAAATGACTGCCCTCATATGTAACTCGTATGTGTTATGACGTCACATCACCTAACCTTCCATAAGGCTCCATAGGCATACATATCCACTACAAGATTAGCTTTTACATCAAACAAAATAATTACGCTCTTCTTAAGAAGTAGACTTGCAAACTTAAACTTTGAGAAATAATCAAAAGTCTCCGTTTCATTATGAAGGCGGATCATCATCTGACAGTTAGACCGTCAAGATGGCGGACATAGTCCTTGGATTCCTCAACTGCAAGAAAGGAGCAGTCGATTACAAGTCATTCCTGGCGACCAGTTTGTCAAGTTCAATCTAGAGCCCAAAAAACTGTTCCGACTGGCGGAGAATCGTAGTTGAATTTGCAAAGTTTAGGATTTTATTTTGGCAAAACTAACAAACCGATCTTAATGAGACTCGACAAGTGCATTAGTTACAATCAGGTCTACATGCAGTATTTTTTGGGTTGCTATATCTTTGAAATTATAGGAGCTGTAAGCAATCAACTTTCACCCTACAACTGTTAGACTGGTAAACGGGTCTAATGATAACAATGCCATGAGGTGAGAGGGTGAAAATGTGCCATTTCCCCTATTCTTTCAAATACGCAGAGGACATGAGGTATAGCGAGCCAATGAAAAGGTTATAGGTGTTCTGGAGTTTGTCGAAAAAGCTGAAGTTTATTTGACCACAGCCGAGAGCGTAGGTTTTGCAGTTTCTACTTCGTGGCTCGTATATTACGCTCACGTATACACGTGCAAAAACAAACATCTCGTAGCTTTGACGCAGTCTTAACCTTTGGGCTTCCTCTGCGACGGAGAATTCAGCAAAATCTGGCAAACCATTAGAGCCAAGTAAATATTTGGATCGGTTAACCCGCGCCAGACCTAAATATTAATTAACCTTGCAACATTTACCCAAGTTTTCACTAAATACTGGAATGTGTTCTCGGTGTTCGAACATCGACCCTGTTGTTGGCCTTGACCGTACGCTATAATCAGATTATCTTTCTCGTGCATGTACGGGAGAGAAAAAACAGGAAAGACATAGAAGGTAAAATATAATGATACGGTGCTTGCAAGACTGTAAACTGGTTTATGACAATGGATCGCACAGTTATCAAACCTGCGAGTTCAGCTACCCAATTCCGAAATACAGCGCAATATCACGTCCAATACAGTTGAGGCTTATTTTTAAACGACATCAAAGTTAAACTGGATATAAATTATCTAAGAAATTTTATCTCAGTGGGTACAATGTAGAGCAAACAGAAAGGGTTCTTGCACGCGGAAAGTTCAATCCTTTAGTACTCCTACATTTTTAAAGATAGAGCAACCAAAAAAATACTGAACGTAGATCTATTAGTACTTTAAGGACTCTTAAAGTTTTGTGCAAATTGGCTCATTAGTTTAGCCAGAATAAAATCCTGAAATCTGCTAATAACCATAAGTCTCTGCCGTTTGGAACCCTTTACTTTGGATCTAGACAGTACCTACCGTATCTTATGTGAATTTGTTACGATTATCATAAACGGATTGTAAGCGTAATGAAGTGTCCGCCATCTTGACGGTAAGAGCTGCGGTCGTCAGTTTAGCTACACGTATACTTTTAGCTAGTCACGTGATTTGACGTCACAATGCATAAACCGTATTCGATGGCTGTCAAGGCGGTTTATCCGCAGGGTAATGGGAAGGATAGGGATCCAGGTCTACAGACGGGAATAACCTTCGATGGGGATCGTAATTTAGTAATGGTAAAGACGCCATCTAGCGGCTGGAACCGCTACTAGTCGTGGGTATGGAGGCTTGGCAAAACAAACAACACGAGTGTGTGACTGGTAGCCGAGGACGTTTGAGGTCATTTGCAGTTGGCCGTCTACATACTGGTTGCTTTGGGGCTGTACAGTGGCGTTTTGGCCGACTCTGAAAAGCCGGGCTGGCTATTTTTAACTCCCGGCTTCCTAAGTTGAGTCTCCGTCAAAGCTAAAAGCAGCAACGCAACACTTCCGGGGGCTTCCGCAGCCACACGAGCTATATCTGTTTGCTTGACAATAACCACAGTTTGTGTACAACTTAACCTCAGTTTAAAAACGCCCTATCGCCTTTACTGTAGACTCATCTCGTAAGTATTACCAGTTAAGATGGGAGTCAAGATAGAAAGTAGAAGATCAAGTTAAGATGGAGTAATCTACCTGAGCTTGGCAAAACCAGTATTCCCATCCGACGTTATCTGACGGGAGTCAAACGCACAATTCACGAATCCCGATGAGACTTATCCAGCATTGATCCAAGCACGGATCTTATAAATAGACATGATGTCACAATATGGTTAACCCAAAGACAATATGGCTCTCTCTCTGTCCCCGAAAACACAAATAGTCTCGTGTTGTCTTCACAAACAGCGCTTGTATGAAGCTTTTTCCTGCACCACAAACAGAGCAGAAATGTGCAGACCTTCGTGACTGTCAGTTTTGCAATAAATGGAAAAAAGAGTCGGATAATTAGCAGAATATTCACGGCCGATTGACAGAGCGAGCAGCAACTCGCACCGCAGGAGGCTGCCTATGCCAACTAGCGTGGCTAGACTGGCGTTATGGCAACTGTGCGCCAACCTCCGCCGTGCCAGCTGATCTTCCTCCCCCTCGGTAAAAGTCGCAGGCTAAATACAAAACAAGGCCGCGCGCCATTACGCTCTTTCATGCGTGCGAATTTTTGCGTGCATATTCAATCTTGTGCACCACTCGCCGAGCTATAGAATGGTATCTGCAAATTCCTGTACTCATCCCAACTTTAATTTCCATCAGAAACCACGGCTGAAATAAGCATCAACTCTGTTACATGTTCGTATGTGGCGATATGGCCATAACATCGTCCTATTAACTGGCAATCAAGTTTTAAGAAGTTCGTGAATTGTTGATATTAAGTTGTACCAAGTACGAATCATCTGTTGGCAGCCAAGGTTGAGATATTTCATGAGTGTCGACAAAGACTCTTTGTCGAGCTAATTTCGCAAGTCATACTCGTTGCTTCTGAAATTGCACAATGCCTATGAAGGATACAATCGCCTGAAATGATGTAATGACGTCAGATCACACGTAGGTTAAACAGACCTGGGTTGAAACAACGGATTGTAATCACTGAACAAAGTTACATTAATACACATTTAACAGCTGAGACGACCTTGGACATTTGGGTTCTTGTTTCAAAGTGCCAAGATTGTGACATTGGAGAGAGTGTTTTTTTCTCTTGCCCAGCGTTGCATCCGTTGGCATGTTATCAAACCCCAACCTGCCCCAGAACCTCACATCCATCTATCTATCTATCTATCTATCTATATCTAACTATCTATTTATCTAACTAACTGTCCATCGGTCTATCCAATATACCTATCTGTGTGCCTACGACAGTTGGGTTCTGGGGCCGGTTGGGATCTGATAATCTGCCGCCCGTCGAGACTGGTGCCCTTGGTCGGGTATCTGTGTTGCTGACGCTGAAAAACAAGCAAAAAGCTTTGCACGGCTAATTATAGCATAGCCAAAGAGAGAAAGAGAGGGAAAGAGCGTAAACCAATGGATCATAGAAGAAAGGTTATCATCACATTTTAGATTTACGTAACGCAATGTTCCCTCGTCTATTGTCTATGCTTATGTTGCATCAAGCGTTGACTAGGTTCAGCCTAGAGAAAATTTTGATTGGTGGGAAATGATGGATCTTTTTACATTTGGAATATTGTTTCGGGAAAAGTAACAACCCGGTTTAAATGAAACTTTACTAGTGTATAAAACACTATCAGTTCAACATTCAGCTTTTATTTGGCTGTATTGTCTTTGAAGAGTTAGGTGCCATACGAAATCAGACTTTCCCCAGCAATGAACCCTTTTTATTGCTCTAGATTTAAGACTAGTTTTACTGGCTAGATCTAGCGCTAGAGTTTATATGCATTTTGTACAGTTTCGAACAAGAAGTCCCTGCTATGAATCGTGTAAATTGGGTTGAATGCGAAGCGAACTGTATTAATATCAATGTAGACTTTATCAAATATAACCTTTTCCTCGTGATAAGTGACAGGACTACTAGATGGCGTTATTTGCCAGTATCATATCCTTGTACCGAGTACTAATGCATACATGTCTATCGCTCTATCTGTCGATCTATCCATCTACCTATTTATCTACCTGTCTATCTACACCGACCTATTTTTCTATCTATCTGTTTACCTACCCGCGCACCTAGATGGGCAGGATAAATAGATGCTGCGAATCATCATGAGTCAGTACTTTTTGGCTACCAGTCAACTATTTATATATCTATATGGGGCAGTAAGCCATTCAAATGTTTCAGCTAGAAAGCGCTGCTATTCACGATTATCCAGCAGTAATCCACAAGATAATTGAACTTCTCGCCAATAACGCCAAGTCCTTGAAAACAGTAAAACGATATCCGTTATGAACTGCAGCAGTAAACACATGTCATATAGCCTATTTTGTACTGGTTAACTTAAAGTGTATTTCCACTGTCAATAGAGATAATGTACTATTATGCATCCAAGACTTCAAGAACGGCAGCGTGTTGACGATAGTGCAAGTAGTGCCGTTTCTTCAGTTTTCAGTAAGATGTGTTCTCCCAGACAGTAGCTATATCATAAAAGTTATTCAACAATGGTAAATTGAATATACAGTTTTAAAATTACAGTACCGAATCTGACCCTCCGGAGTAGCGAAGTTGATACTAGATATTGGTAGCCAAAACATGTTGTTGGAAAAAGTGGTTGCGTTCCAGGATGCGAGAATCGTAAGATGCGACAGGTCGACGTTGGCTGGCAGTGAAACTGAATCGGTTAGAGTATCCCCGCTACGAAAACCTGCTTCTCTGTAAACATCCAAGGGATATACATGTGCATTGTTACGTGTAAATTAGACCTACTGTTCCATCCTAACAGAAAAGGTTTTATCCTGTAACAGAAACAGGAATTCCAGGGTCCCTGCCCCAACGGTAGGTATTCCAAATAGTCTTCCTATCGTGACGTGTATGTTATAGGTGTTCAGGGAATACGGTGCCTTTGCTGCAGTTTTCAGTACGAAAACTCCCTGGATTGACGGATCCACCGTCAGTCCCATCGTATTGGTTCTGTTGGTCCGGCATCTTCCGCGGTCAAGGTTCTGATAGCTGCATGCGAATCCCGTCATTTTGGGTGTCTCGGGGAAGATGGAATCGATAAAATACATTGTTGAACGCACGTGACTGCAGGGTCGGACTTTTTTAAAATCTATAGAACCGGTCTTTAGGTTTAGACAATAAGCCTATCGTAAGTTATACGGATATGCCAAGTTTACCCAGATTGGTCAAAGAATTGATTAAAGATGGAATGATAGATCCACATCCTGGTTGGTCTCTGCCCCCATTAGGAAAGAAGTCGACATGTCCGTTAGCTTCTTCCGATCCGAATCTGCCGGATAGGAGATCGCCGGCATTGGTGTGGATTACGTCAACAAACCAGGCATCTTCACGGTCAAGTTTTCTCTCCAAGGGTACGTTTTGAAAACCTGGTCCAGCCGGGTCTAATCCTACAAACCCATCAGAAATATTAAACCGAACCGGTTTCTATTTCACATCTGATTTGGATGTATTCATGAATTGCTTGATGAAATCAACCTGTAATCCTCCCAGGTTTGAAATAATTGGACGTGACCGCCGCCACATGTGCACCCAAGCTGAATCCTACGAGATGAACCTGAGCTGGATTAGGATTCAGGAAACGCAGCATTCTTCCCACATATTCTCCAACAAAGTCGACTGAAAACAAAGACTGATCGTAACGCGGTACTTTGGTTAGTGGCGACCAGTCAATGAGGAGGACGTTCCTGTCACCCTATTGGTTCATATTGCAACTTATTACTTGTCCTTCTTGTTTTACGAAACTTGTTTTGCGAAACTTAAGTGCCTTACCGTGTAAAGCAATGCCTTCCTTGCAACAACTACCCATTCGGAACTGGTACTCTCGGCAAAACCATGAATTAGTACGTACAGGTTTTTCTCCGGTCGGTAATGAGATGCCGATAACAGTCTACGGTCACCGGGAACAAGCAAGTCGTACTGTGCTGGAGATTCTCTGTGAATTGGTATAATCAGGCTTCCATTGGTTGACGGAAATATGACGTATCATATAAGACAATTACCGCGTGTACAGTTCGAATCTCATGTGCGACGGGTTAGGGATGATCAGTTCGGCAGCAATTATCGGCTCTGTATCTGGTTTGGTTCCATTGACACTGGTCGAGTTGGATGTGTCTGCAACCGTCGCGATAGTTGCATTTCGTGAAGCGTAGCTTTGTGCTAGTACAAAATGAAGCTAATTACCTCCTTGACCGAGAAATAAACCTTGAGGACTTACCGGTTAAAGTAACAAGGATAGCAGCAATGAACAACATGGCTGTTAGCAGTTTTGGTTGAGCATAGGGTCAGTCAAGTTCTTCAAATGGCACTGCTTCGTAGACAGCCTGCCTTGCAATTGACAACTGCCTCTTATGGACAGCTTGTAGTAGTCTTGTTCTCCTTCCCGTTGCGATAATTCTTGACGATAAACTGCAAGTTTTGAGGCGCACACCAACGAGCGCATACCATATTGAGAAGATACCGAGCAAACGACAAAAAACTACCCGCAACTGCATACGCGTTCAGGTAACCGAAACGCTGAACTTTGGTAATGGCGCTTGTCCTTCAACCCAGCGCTGATATAATCGAATAATTTGTACATTACGATTGTTTTGACATAGAATGCAATGGCGGCATGCCGTAGGGGTTACAGCGTTTTAAGACAACAGAACCACGCTGGCTTTGGACAGACATCTGGCAGCAGAACCGAGAACTATTTCATGTGTTTATGGGTTGAGAACCAAAGCAGCTGACATCGATATGCTACCTACCAGACCACGTTGAAGATTTGCACCCTGCGGGCGTTAGGGTATACCCACAGCGTGCGTTTTAAAGTGTCCGCCATCTTGACGGCCTGACGACCAACTGATCACGTTCTTTCCAACTAAAATTGGGGATTATTTCCGTTTCTAATTTATCTGACTAGAACGAAATTAATATGAAACATTCTGTTTCTCTAGTTGAGCTTCAAGTTACGACATAAAAAGAAAGAATTGTCAAGAATTATGTCAAAGTCATGGAGAGTCACGTGACGTGACGTCATAATGCCCTATGAAATTAAGCTGCTGAACTAAAGACTCCCTCTGAAAGCAAGGTATCACTTGAGGTTCATCTCTTAGTAAACTTCATTGTTTGTATTACAACGGACATGTCAACTAGAAAGTCGGATTCCAGCAAACCAACTATAAAAAGATAACAATTAAACAGAGATAATCTTCTTAACAATGTAGATAAAGCAGTGTTTAGGGCGTTTGCAACAATTTAATCCAGCGCAGTGCAATACGGAGCGTTTGCAATCTCAGCAGGAATGCAGTTTCCAGTTGGCACATAGGGGAGTACTGCTGATCCTGGAACAGTGAACGTGTTAGCGGCTATGCTGTCGGCTGTGTTGTCGGCTGGAGCGGTGAGTAGCGCAGAGAATAATGGAAAGCCTGGGAACCTATTACTGAAGACAGATCTAAGGAACAAAAAGTCGTAATTTTAAGTAAAGTATTTAGTAAAGTATTTATTTGTACTCGTATTGTTATATTAGAAACGAGTAGCTAGTAATACGAGTTATTATATTATCACCAGCTCTGAAAGTTAACTTTAATTGGCAAGTTCTAGAAGTCTGATAGAACGACCTAAAGACGCCTTATGGTCAATTTGATGTTATACAACAAAGCTGTTTAGCAGATACTGAATTGTAATTGCATATATAGATGGCTAGTTGCTATAGTTGCTCATATGAATACCTTGCATTGCGACGGGTTCTGCTTCCTGAAGTGGCACAGATATTCTTCGGCACATCTTTCATAACACCACTGGCAATATCTCGCGGATTGCAAACGACCTTGTCCCCTGGTAGGCGATCCCGGCAGTCAGTACCACATTGAGCACCTCCAATAGGTTTGCAGTCGGCATAAAAATCATTGTACGGATCGCACGTTTCCGATAGTTTTATGCATCGCGGGTCACAAGAGGACATAGTCTCCGGTGGAATGACTATACAGGGGTCGTCTGCGCTACAAATGACTGAAGTTTCGTCGCCAAAACCGGGTTCTCCTCCCGTGTAAATGGCGAATCCACCCAGAGCGGCACAGCTGCTTCGTCCGACGTTACAAGTGCAGGCCAAGCAAATGGGAGCTACTGCACTGATGGCCGTGTCCCTGGAGAAGGATACACTGGGAGGAAGAGCTTGGGGAGTAGCTGGAGCCGCAGTTGCAGCGAGGAGAAGGTTCAGTAAACCTAGTCTTCCAAGGAGTCCATTGCGTGCGAATGATCTGTAAGACGCGCTTTCATCCTTTCGTGGACCAAAGGTTAAGGAGTCCCTGTCGAAGGATACGTTTGGGATCTGCAGTGAACTGCTCAAACAAAATGGTCGTTTATCAGTATTTTGGTTAACTCATTACATATCCTTCATTGTTATGTTATGTATTACCTGATGTGAACTTTTATAAAAATTCATCTTGTTTAAATGAATAACATTTGTTTTTACTATAAACTTACTCAAGTTTTGAGTTCATTTGGGCTAACCACAGAACTTTTTTCGAAATTAGACTCGGAACTAATTTTATTTCAACCTAGATTTTTCCATAGACTAATTCCGGAAACTGGCTATTCCTGCCCTTATTTGTAGCGACTTGCTGTTATGGATGGTGTGCACTTAACATCACAGGCTAGTGCAAGTCTAAATGAGTTAACGTTACAGACTAATAATTCACCTGGGGAAACTATAGGCTACAAGGGGTGCCTTGCATAAAACCTCGATTAAATGATACATTATAAGAAACTGGTACTTTGATTGAACAGAAAGGATGTGCTTACCCCTGGCGCGCATTTGAATGTTGCGCAAAGCAGAGCTGGATTCCAAATATCTCGGTAGCGCCCAAGAGGCTCAGCAATAATGCAGCGTTCATCTACAAGAAAACAGCAAGGATTCCAACAAGCAAATTAAGAAAGACAAATAATTCTAGTTTACTATTACAAAAGTTTATCTATAAGTTACTCAAGTACTACACAATTTTTATAAATATTATATAAATCATATTAAAATTATTTAATAAAAAGCTATAACTATAACAGTAATAAATATAATGAAAGTATCGAAACAGAAATAACTACGGGTTGTATTTAACTTGAATCACACCCTTGACCAGAATGTCAACTTAAGTATTAGTAGGATTACAACTGTACCTTGCTGCACCAAGACGTTCTAACGTAACAATGTTTCAGACGCACTCTTCACCAAACGGTCTTTATATAGTCCCATCACGGTACATCTATTTGGATAGGAACTCTTAAAAAACAAGACCAGTTTCTCTGAAAACTGGAAAACTTTTAAGAATCATGACCAATCAGATCTGACTTGCTTAAAAAACGTGCGTCTCTTTTTTATCTACACGTCAATGTCTCTTTAATTTAAGTCAAAACACCTTTCGGTATTACTGATGCATTAAGGCTACCAGTGTAACAACAAAGATAGCAGAGATACAGATGGCTTTATGAATGATGACGTCACCCATCTGACTTCTCCGTAAGGTTCTTCCATGAATGGGCTTCTATACAAGAACCCATATTGATATTCACGGATAAACTGATATCGCTATTTGATGCACTAAACTTGAAAGAGCGCAATATTTGCATGTTGATTTCACCATAGCAAGAAAAGTGACAACAGGATTATTCCCACAGGAAACGATCCGCTGATGAACAGGCCCCGCCAAGATGGCCGCCACTTCAAAACTTCATATTACCCTACAGCAACGAGGTAGTCGTCAATTCCACTTAACAAAAGATAATATTAATAAAAATATGGAGCCTTTTCGTTTTTTCAATGTTAGCTTAGTATCTTTCTGTATCAAGTCCAGTCCGTTGAGCTTCATACCAACTGAAGACGCTTGTCCCAGTATACTTTACAGTTACGTGGTTATCTTCAGTCGATATCCTTGGAATCACGGCTATTGCTTCAACAGTAACCTGTTATCCACGAGATGATGACCGTTATGTTACGTAGCCTTGAACTATCCGGACAAAAGGTATATAACGACATCACAATTTATTTCAAATATTATATGATAATCGTTATAAACTACCATATCCAATAACATTTTATCGTTAGTGTAATATTATATAATATGATTTGATTTTATTAGGATGCCTTTTTCATATGTTTGTGTACGAATAATATTTTTCGAATCGTCAGTTAGGATACTCGTTATTTGACGAAATCAATTAGACTTAAGTTTTAACGGATGCTAATTAGTTAATTAGGACCATTGATAAATGAGCTTTTAAGCAAGGATTCCATGGAATTTAAATTCTGTCCTTTCTGGTAGTGCAAGTCAATGCCTTTTCGACTGGAAAAAATGAAACATCTCGAAACCGGCCGGTTCTCTCGAGTCGTGGTCATTGGCCTGTAAGTCAGAAGCGCCCAGATATAGGCATAAGGATAATTAGAGGAATGTGGAGAGACGAGCCGATGAGCAGTTCGAGTTTCTCGATACTTGGAAACTACTGATCAGTTTCAAGATCGTTCACCTTCATTAAAAATATGGAAACAGTTTTTTCCCCGGCTTTCTTGCTATACGCCTGTTGGATGGTAGAAAAACCTAGATTGGCCTTGGATCTATTATCTCAAACTGGATGGGCATGTTTTCAATTCACAGCACGGAGCCATATTTTTTATGTAAATTATGTTATAGCGTCTTTAAGTCGAAGAACTAATGTATATATAGTCAGTACATCAATATCAAATATTAATGTACGGATCAAGTTAATACAGTTCGTAGTTGATGATATTACTACGGCTGGTTGTGTTCCTAATCAATTATTTTAATAAACAGGTAGAAAGAGTGACATTACATTAAAGTGGTTAACATTAATGCAAAGTTTAAATATTAAATCTATTTAAAGAAAATTCATAACGGTAAGGTTTAAAGAAGGAACACGATATACCGATACAGTACAAGGGTAGACTGCTGCAGTATAGTATCGATCCGGACACTAATCTTCGTTTCACCGGCAGTTAAATATAACTTGATGTAAAATATTTAAATAAATACCAGCGTTGTGTAATTGTAATTAGTTGCTTGTAATTGAACGTCTTGCTGCTGAATCCAAGAAAATTGATTAAAAACAACCAAGTCGGACCAGCTGCTACGCATGCTTAATCGTACTGAATCTAATTTTAGCATGTTTCAAATACTGGATGTGGGCCAATTCCAGAAGCGGAAGCATGCTGAAAGTTATACTGAAACCGCAAGAGTAAGAACGGGTAACAGATATCTGAGTTGGGTCTGAATTTTGCATGGGGACGCCACAGACTCCATCCAGAGCTCTTAATATAACACTAAGCATTACTATTCTAAATTTAAATATACTTAAATATGATTGTAATAAAGATATCATGCTTCGATTACTATACCCTATGCTAATGTATACTACATAGTATTCAAAACTTATGTTTTAAACTAAGGTTTTGTATTCAGCTATGGAGAGACAGGTTTTACTTATTAGTAAGGCATGCCTAACTGGTCCTTTGATTTTTTCCTCCCATTCATGAGAAATCAATTATAAAACAGGTTTCGTACTATGGTGCTCGGTTATGAAGACGTCGCTGAGTGCGGCTATATAAAGCAGTGTTCATCAGGATCTCTCTGTATGTCCACTGTTACTCACAAAGCAGCACAAGGTATAGATATTCGCTTTGCCATACTAATCTACGCTGTTAAGATTCAAATTAAATATCAATCTTGTATAGATGAAAGTTATACTGTTGCTGAGCCTGCTGGGAGCTTCGCAGATTGCCGCAGAACACCTGTTTCTTCCGAAACACACTAATCTGCGTGAAGTGTAAGCCTAAATAAGTTTTATGCACATGACATTCTTAATAGTACATCTCATACTGATATACTGTACCGTTAATATCGATATCATGACCCTATTGACAGGCCGGCTAAAGATATCACGATATTAGTAGGGTTGTCCGATAAACTGATATCGAATTAGGAATTTGGCATATTGATAAAGGAAATCGATCGATATCAAGGGAGATTCTTATCGATATATAGTATCGACAAGAATGATATCAGGATAAATACTGAACAACCCCGATGGTTTCATTAAGATGTACTGATTTGAAATATCTATTTCGCACAGTAAATTAGAGGTCCCTGGATACATCATCGAAAAGGACTCGTTAGTAAGTTTAGCTCAACGAGATCCGAGTGCATCCCAGAAGGCATTTACAGATACTGAACCGCGCGGAAGATTGGGTCTTCGAATCTCAGCAACAGCGGGGGCAGCGGCTGGATCTTCAGGTTCTCCAACTGCTGTTGCATTTCAGGGTAACCAGGCCTTCACTGCAGCAGCTCCCTTGTGCTTGGCGTGCACCTGCGCCGTGGGAGGTAAAACCTGCGCTGAACTCGGTGGAATCGTCGTTTATTCAGCTGGAGAACCAGCTTTCGGAGACGATAGCTTAGTGAATTGTCCAATCGACAGCCCATGCGCAATTCCTGCACCAGCTACGATGTCCGCTTGTGACCCGCGCTGTAAGAAAAGTACCATTAGTTGCAACCCTTTGACCGGGCCCTTCGACTGCGTGGGCTTCGGTGAAGCTGTATGCGGTACCGGTTGCGAGAATCGTTCTCCAGGAGATAAAGTCGTCTGCAATCAGAGAGATATAGCGACTGGTGTCATGAACGATGTGCCGAGGGAAATCTGCAGCTCAACCGGAGTGGGAAAACGCAGCGCCCGAGGGTAAAACCGTCTTTATTATGATGAGCTTACAGTCCACCCGTTTCCTTTAAAAAATATAGAATACACATATTTAGATATACATATACAAAGATAGATAGAGTGCATTTTGCAGGCCATTGGGCCGCGACGGTCATTGACATTTACAGATACACAATAGAAAAGCAATCTCAACGGGTTCATTGTCCATAACATAGAGATTTTGTATACTTCATAAGATTAACTGATAATTTGTCTAATTAAGACGACGGTTTGTATAATTTGTATAGGTAGATAGATAGATAGATAGAAAGAAAAATGGCAAGAGAGATTGAGAGATAGACAGATAGCTAGGTTTCTGAGAGAGCTAAATGTGGAACATAATATCATAAAAATTTAAAAAATGCTTTTATTATATGGATATGACCGAAGAGGCCACAATCGGTGTTCATAATACTAACTGAACGATATCTGTCTGCGTTATTTCACCTTTCTGGGCAAAACAATGTTGATTGTACGTTTTCTTCTCATTTAAACTATTTGAACCGTTCTTAAATCCTTTTCGTTTTACTTTATTAATATTATGTTGAATAGATTGAATCCACGCCAGGAGAGACTATTGGGCCAGTCATTCTCAGCTAGACTGACTACCGGTCCCATCAGATCGCCAAGTCTTCCAGGATCGTCAGTTTTTATCTCTTACGCCCCAAGAGGAAGATGCATCCCTGCTCAGATCGCTAACGCCCCCTATTGTAACCAGTTGTAGTAAACTGATCGTAATGTTTTGGCTACATTCTTAAAGCAGAACGGGTGATGGTTTATGGGGTGTTTAAGGGAGAGATTCCTGCTGTTTTGGTATTTGGCTTATTGTTTGGTTTTGTGCGATGCAATACACCAGTTTCCGGGTCTTAGTGCTCATGACGCAATTTCTGCGGTATATTTTTTCCAAAAAGAAATAATTGTATCTAGGTTAAAATTTTATACTTACAACAAAGAAAAAACTGTAGTCGATCGTCGGTCGTAAATTTCAACTGTGGTATTTATTATTACTTCCATATTGTTTATTAATTAATACATTATAACTGCCATATATTATTACTGATACAATATATATATGTAAACAAATATTATGAAATGTAGTTATATTTTTATGACGGTTAGATGAGTCGATACTACTAGAGCAGTCTATATCCTTGTATTATATCCGTATATCGTGTTCCTTCTTTGAAACTTAAAGTTAATTGAGATAAAAAAAGATTTCATATTTAAAATTTTGCATTAATGTTAACACTTAAACGTAATATCTGCCTGTCTACCTGTCTATTAAAGTAATTGATTAGGAACACAGCCAGCTAAAGGAATATCATCAACTACGAACTGTATTAATTTGATTCCTACATTAATGTTTGAAGTTGATTTACTGACTATTATACATTAGTTCTTCGACCTAAAGATGATATAACATAATTCACGTTAAAATGTATGGCTCCCTGCTGTGAATTGAAAACATGCCCATCCAGTTTGAGATAATAGATCCAAGGCCAATCTAGGTTTTTCTTCCATCCAATAGGCGTATAACAAGAAAGCCAGAAGAAAAAATGTTTCCAGATGTTTACTGAAGATGAATGATGTTGAAACTAATTAAGACTTTCCAAGTATCGATAAACTGGAACTGCTCATCGGCTCGTCTCTCCACATTCCTCTAATTATCCTTATGCCTATATCAGGGGCGCTTCTGACTTATAGGCCATGGACCACGACTCGAGAGAACCGGCCGGTTTAGAGATGTTTCATTTTTTTTCCCAGTTGAAAAGGCATTGACTTGCATTACCACAAAACACAGAATTAAAAATTCCGTAAAATCCTTGCTTACAAGCTCTTTTATCAATGGTCCTAATTAACTAATTAGCATCAGTTAAAATTTACGTCCAACTGATTTCGTCATATAAAGAGCATCCTAACGGATGACACAGAACATATTATTCGTATACAAACATATGAAAAAGGCATCCTAATAAAAGAAAATCATATTATATAATATTACACCAATGATAAAATGTAATAGAATATCGTAGTTTATAACGATTAACTATAATATTTGAAATGAATTGGGATGTCGTTATATACTTTTTGTCCGGGTAGTTCAAGGGCTACGTAACATCACGGTCATCATCTCTTGGATAACAGGTTACTGTTGAAACAATAGCCGTGATTCCAAGGATGTCGACTGAAGATAACCACGTAACTCTAAAGTATACTGGGATAAGCGTCTTCAGCTGATATACAGCTCAATGGACTGGACTTGATACAGATAGATACTAAGCTAACCACCATCCAAAGTTCATGAAGAAATTAAAAAACGAAAGGCTCCATATATTTTGATTAACCTAACCTTTGTTAATTGGAACTCGCGACTACCTTGTTGTTGTAGGGTTCTTGAAGTTTTGAAGTGTCCGCCATCTTGGCGATCTGGTCATCAGCGGATCGTATCCTGTGGGAATAATCCTGTCGTCATTTGTCTCGCTATGGTGAAATCAATTTGCGAATATTGCGCTCTTTTGGTTGTCTTCCAAGTTTCGTGCATCAAACAGCGATATCAGTTTATCCGTGGATACCAATATGTGTTCTTGTACAGAAGCCCATAACGCACAATGTTATATATATTAAAATGTAACATATAATACATGTATAATGAATGTAACACTTTATTAACGTGTTAATTTTATTTCACCTGTCTATTAAAGTAATTGATTAGGAACACAGCCAGCCATAGGAATACCATCAACTACGAACTGTATCAACTTGATTCCTACATTAATATTTGATATTGATATACTGACTCGATTAATTCTTCAACTTAAAGACGATATAACATAATTCACGTTAAAATGTATGGTTCCGTGCTGTGAATTGAAAACATCCCCATCCAGTTCGAGATAATAGATCCAAGGCCAATCTAGGTTTTTCGACCGTCCAATAGGCGTTTAACAAAAAAGCCGGAAGAAAACAATGTTTCGGCATTTTTACTGAAGGTGAATGATCTTGGAACTAATTAAGAATTTCCAAGTATCGATAAACTCGAACTGCTCATCGGCTCGTCTCTCCACATTCTCTATTATCCTTATGCCTATATCAGGGGCGCTTCTGACTAACAAGCCATCGACCACGACTCGAGAGAACCGGCCGGTTTCGAGATGTTTTTTTTTTTCCCCCAGTTGAAAAGACATTAACTTGCACCACCAGAAAGGACAGAATTTAAATTCCATGGAATCCTTGCTTAAAACCTCATTTATCAATGGTCGTAATTAACCAATTAGCATCTGTTAAAACTTAAGTCCAACTGATTTCGTCATAGAAAGAGTATCCTAACGGATGTTACAGGAAATATTATTCGTATACAAACATATGAAAAAGGCATATCCTAATAAAAGAAAATCATATTATATAATATTACACCAATGATAAAATGTAATTGGATATGGTAGTTTATAACGATTATCATATAATATTTGAAATGAATTGGGATGTCGTTATTTACTTTTTGTCCGGGTAGTTCAAGGCTACGTAACATCACGGTCATCATCTCGTGGATAACAGGTTACTGTTGAAACAATAACCGTGATTCCAAGGATATCGACTGAAGATAACCACGTAACTCTAAAGTGTACTGGGACAAGCATCTTCAGTTGGTATGAAGCTCAGTGGACTGGGCTTGATACAGAAAGATACTATAAGCTAACATTAAAAAACGAAAAGGCTCCATATTTTTATTAATATTATCTTTTGTTAAGTGGAATTGACGACTACCTCGTTGCTGTAGGGTAATATGAAGTTTTGAAGTGGCGGCCATCTTGGCGGGGCCTGTTCATCAGCGGATCGTTTCCTGTGGGAAAAATCCTGTTGTCACTTTTCTCGCTATGGTGAAATCAACATGCAAATATTGCGCTCTTTCAAGTTTAGTGCATCAAATAGCGATATCAGTTTATCCGTGAATATCCAATATGGGTTCTTGTATAGAAGCCCATTCAAGGAAGAACTTTACGGAGAAGTTACATGGCTGACGTCATCATTCATAAAGCCATCTGTATCTCTGCTATCTTTGTTGTTACACTGGCAACCTTAATGCATCAGTAATACCGAGGTGTTCCGATTAAATTAAAGAGACATTGACGTGTAGATAAAAAAGAGACGCACGTTTTTTAAGCAAGTCAGATCTGATTGGTCATGATTCTTAAAAGTTTTCCAGTTTTCAGAGAAACTGGTCTTGTTTTTTAAGAGTTCCTATCCAAATAGATGTACCGTGATGGGACTATATAAAGACCGTTTGGTGAAGAGCGCGTCTGATACACTGTTACGTTAGAACGTCTTACTGCAGCAAGGTACAATTGTAATCCTATACTAATAATTAAGTGGACGATCCGGTCAAGGGTGTGATTCAAGTTAAATACACCCCGTAGTTATTTCAGTTTCAATACTTTCATTATATTAATTACGTTTATGGTAATAATGTTTATTAAGTTATTTTAATATGATTTATATAATATTTATAAAAATTGTGTAGTACTTGAGTAACTTATAGATAAACTTTTGTAATAGTGAACTAGAATTATTTGTCTTTCTTAATTTGCTTATTGGAATCCTTGCTGTTTTCTTGTAGATGAACGCTGTATTGTTGCTGAGCCTCTTGGGCGCTACCGAGATATTTGGAATCCAGCTCTGCTTTGCGCAACATTCAACTGCGCGCCAGGGGTAAGCACATCCTTTCTGTTCCATCAAAGTACCAGTTTCTTATAATGTATCATTTAATCGAGGTTTTATGCAAGGCACCCCTTGTAGCCTATAGTTTCCCCCGGTGAATTATTAGGCTGTAACGTTAACTCATTTAGACTTGCACTAGCCTGTGATATTAAGTGCACACGAACCATAATAGCCAGTCCCTACAAATAAGGGCACGAATAGCAAGTGTCCAGAATTAGTCTATGGAAAAATCTAGGTTGAAATAAAATTAGTTCCGAGTCTAATTTCGAAAAACGTTCTGTGGTTAGCCCAAATGAACTTAAATATGAGTAAGTTTAGAGTAAATGTGAATGTATTCATTTAAACAAGATGAATTTCTATAAAGGTTCACATAAGGAGACGTATCAGGCAATACAAAACAATGAAGGATATGTAACGAGTTAACGAAAATACTAACAAACGACCATTTTGTTTGAGCAGTTCACTGCAGATCCCAAACATTTTCTTCGACAGGGACTCCTTGACCTTTGATCCACGTAAGGATGAAAGTGCGTCTTACAGATCATTCGCACGCAATGGACTCCTTGGAAGACTAGGTTTACTGAACCTTCTCCTCGCTGCAACAGCGGCTCCAGCTACTCCCCAAGCTCTTCCTCCCAGTGTATCCTTCTCCAGGGACACGGCCATCAGTGCAGTAGCTCCCATTTGCTTGGCCTGCACGTGTAACCTCGGACGAAGCAGCTGTGCCGCCCTGGGTGGATTCGCCATTTACACGGGAGGAGAACCCGGTTTTGGCGACGAAACCTCAGTCATTTGTAGCGCAGACGACCCCTGTATAGTCATTCCACCGGAGACTATGTCCTCTTGTGACCCGCGATGCATAAAACTATCGGAAACGTGCGATCCGTATAATGATTTTTATGCCGACTGCAAACCTATTGGAGGTGCTCAATGTGGTACTGACTGCCAGGATCGCCTACCAGGGGACAAGGTCGTTTGCAATCCGGGAGATATTGCTAGTGGTGTTATGAAAGATGTGCCGAAGAATATCTGTGCCACTTCAGGAAGCAGAACCCGTCGCAATGCAAGGTATTTATATGAGCAACTATAGCAACTAGTAATCTATATATGCAATTACAATTCAGTATCTGCTAAACAGCCTTGTTGTATAACATCAAATTGACCATAAGGTATCTTTAGGTCGTTTTATCAGACTTCTAGAACTTGCCAATTAAAGTTAACTTTCAGAGCTAGTGATAATATAATGACTGGTATTACTAGCTACTTGGTTTTAATAAAACAATACCGAGTTCAAATAAATACTTTACTACATGCTTTACCTAAAAATGCGATTATTTGTTCTATAGTAGTAGGTTCCCAGGCTTTCCATTATTCTCTGCGCTATTCACCTCTCCAGCCGACAACTCAGCCGACAGCATAGCCGCTAACACGTTCACTGTTCCAGGATCAGCAGTGCTCCCCTACGTGCCAACTGGAAACTGCATTCCTGCTGAGATTGCAAACGCTCCGTATTGCACTGCGCTGGATTAAATTGTTCCAAACGCCCTAAACCCTGTTATACCTACATTGCATAAGAAGGTTATATTTGTTTAATTGTTACTTTTTGAAAAGTTGATTTGCTGGAATTTGACTTGCTAGTTGGACATGTCGCTTGTAATACAAACAACGAAGTTTACTCATAATGGATCCTGTATGCCCAACTGATAAATAATAGAACAACGAAAATAGTATTCATATTTTTCAGTTCTGTATTGTATTATCGTGATTTTTGTATTACTCTAGACTGTATACAACTACTGAAGTAAACAAAACGGACAACAGAAACTTGACATTCAGATGCTTTATATGGGGATCATGCTCACCGTTGGGGCTGAACTGAATGCATCTGGCTAACCAGTTGCTTTCCGACGATCTGCGTAGCGCCCAGGAGGCTCAGCACTCGTCTACAGTGGATGTTCATGAGTGATAGAGGAATAAAATTGGGTGTAACCAAGCGTAGACAAGGGATGGCTCTGGTGGAACTTGCATCTGCAATAGACCTTCCAGGTGACGCAAGATGCGAGAATTGCTATCCGGTTAACAAATTCTTTAAAGCCCCGTGAGGGTAGCTGTGTTCCTCTGCATGGGGCTCTAGTAATTCCAGTTTTGCTGAAACTGGTAATTCAAATGAACAACGACCGATCGAACCTGTATTGCATCTTTTATCAACTAGAGACATCTCTTTGATTAACTCACTTATACACACTTTATGACGAATGTAATTGCCTACTAACTTACTGATAACTTACGAACAAAAGCAGAACGTTCAGGGATCTTTGAATATCTTAACAATAAATTCAGTACAATGAAATATTTAGCCTGCAATGGAGTTGCACCTTAACTAGTGTATGAATATACTAAAGTATTATCCATAGGTTATGCCTATTTACTTTAAGTATAATGGAAATATGCGGATCTTACGCATATGTTAGCATTCGTAGTGTACAACAAACATACCGAACCGGTTTAGTTCAACAAATCAGTTTCCCTGCAAATGACTCGATCATTATCTCAAAGAACTTTGTTAACAGAGCTGCAATTACCAAAGTGACAGCTTGACCCATTTCAATCTCCTACTAACTAACTAAGCTATATACTCGACTTGAGCGTACTAGTATACTATAATAATGTACAACATGAAGTAAGAACTTGTTTAAAGTCGTTGGCTAATTGCGCTTTTTCCTGTTTACTGTAATGGAATAAATTAATCTAAATAGAGTATGTCCGTTTCCAAGTGGTCAATAACCTTGGAAACAAGATATCCGCAGACCTGATTAACGCAATGCGGAGAATGAAGTCTACAGTCGAATTCGATGTGACAGTTTACTAGCAGTGCGTTTACCCGTCAGACTACTACTCACAACTGTCATTCACCTACATAACAAGTCAATTATGATCTCTTGCCTTTGAAATGTGATCTACATTCCAAACTGGACATTAGCAGTTATATACGTGCAGCAGAAAATGTTCGTACATTTCTTCCACAGGGTCAAGCTCCGGTTAATGCCCTACCGTATCAGAGCAGATATCGAATTAAGTTGGAAAACTGCAACTCGAAAAATCATGGAGGGGAGATGTATAACTAATCCTTGCAAGGAGTCAACACCTACTACGTCAACGTAAGTATTTGGAATTGCTATCTACAGCTGTGTATCCAAATAAAGATATGAAATATACATACATGAAGATAAAGATACAGATATGATGTAGACATAGGCCGAAATAAGCTGTAAAAAGTAAAAATTTGAATTTACCGTGTCAATCCACGTCTTTTAACACCAAGAACGATTAATTCTGAGGTCACACACGGCCCCAATATTCTAGTCAACTCTATATCTAGTTTATAGGTCATTCTAGGTCAACCTATCAACAAAATGCGTTCCAAGTCAGATCAATCTAGTTTATAATGTTAGTCAACCTATGATCACAATGTATTCCATGTCAAATCAAGCTACTTTCCAATATCACTCAACCAATGAACGCAATGCATTCCATGTCAAGTCAAGCTAGTTTATAATGTTGGTCAACCTATGAACGCAATGCGTTTCATTTCAAATCAAGCAAGTTTGTAATGTTAGTCAACCTATGAACGCAATGCGTTCCGTTTTAAATGAAGCTACTTTTCCAATGTCACTCAACCCATGAACGCAATTCGTTCCATTTCAAATCAAACTAGTTTATAATGTTAGTCAACCTATGAACGCAGTCATCTCTATATCTAGTTTATTGGTCATTCTAGGTTAACCTATGAACACAATGCGTTCCAAGTCAAATCAAGCTACTTTCCAATGTCACTAACCAATGAACGCAATCATCTCTATATCTAGTTTATAGGTCATTCTAGGTCAACCTAGGTCAACGCAATGCGTTCCAAGTCAGATCAAACTAGTATATAATGTTAGTCAATCTATGATCACAATGCGTTTCATTTCAAATCAAGCTACTTTATAATGTTAGTCAACCTATGAACGCAATGCGTTTCATTTCAAATCAAGCTAGTTTATAATGTTTGTCAACCTATGATCACAATGCGTTCCATTTCAAATTAAGCTAGTTTGTAATGTTAGTCAACCTATGAACGCAATGCGTACCGTTTTAAATCAAGCTACTTTATAATGTTAGTCAACTTATGAACGCAATGCGTTCCGTTTCAAATCAAGCTACTTTCCAATGTCACTCAACCAATGAACGCAATCATCTCTATATCTAGTTTATAGGTCATTCTAGGTCAACCTATGAAAACAATGCGTTCCAAGTCAGATCAAACTAGTTTATAATGTTAGTCAACCTATGAACGCAATGCGTTTCGTTTCAATTCAAACTAGTTTATAATGTTAATCAACCTATGAACGCAATGCGTTCCAAGTCAAATCAAGCTAGTTTATAATGTTAGTCAACCTATGAACGCAATGCGTTTCGTTTCAATTCAAACTAGTTTATAATGTTAATCAACCTATGAACGCAATGCGTTCCAAGTCAAATCAAGCTAGTTTATAATGTTAGTCAACCTATGAATGCAATGCGTTTCATTTCAATTCAAACTAGTTTATAATGTTAATCAACCTATGATCACAATGCGTTCCATTTCAAATCAAGCTAGATTATAATATTAGTCAACCTATGAACGCAATGCGTACCGTTTTAAATCAAGCTACTTTATAAAGTTAGTCAACCTATGAACGCAATGCGTTTCATTTCAATTCAAACTAGTTGCTAATGTTAATCAACCTATGAACGCAATGCGTTCCGTGTCAAATCAAGCTAGTTTATAATGTTAGTCAACCTATGAACGCAATGCGTTCCGTTTTAAATCAAGCTACTTTCCAATTATGTTTTATAATGTTACTCAACCTATGTACGCACGCGGTCACGTATTGCCGTCCGGGAGCACGTGCAACTACGATTGATGTTATTGATACGATTACTTTTATATTGTATATTGCGACCATACGTGACCTTAGAATTAATCGTGCTTGAGGTCAAGAGACTTGTTTTAACGAGACGAATTCAAATTTTTACTTTCTATCGCCTATTTCGGCTTAATTTTTGAAAAAAGCGCCAAAAACCGTCAGTTCAAATGAGGGGGAAACAGTTTTTGGTCTCTAGCTCCATTATTTACGAAGATATTCTAGCGATTAAAAAATCACCTTTATCTCTTACTATGAGAAGCAATTGTGAAAAAATAAAAATTTTGAAACGGTTCATAATCAGCTGAGAGAGTAAAGATAAACCGCCAAAATTTTCAAATTTTCCTTAATTTCATATCGCTTTTTGAGAGGGAAAGATTCTTCAAATTGTAACAAACTTTATATTTTCAGAAGTTCAAGTTCAAGTTTAAGTTCAGAAGTACCTTTGAACCACTACTTGCTTTTAAAACGATTTTCTAATTAAAACGTTCAAGGTAGAAACATTGTTTTACTAGGACCTCTACTTTTCCCACACCACTTTTGGTGCATCCCCACCCAATCCCGCTTTGATCCCAGTGCACTGCTTTGATGGACTGGCTGGGGCTGCACCCAAAGTGGTGTGGGAGGTCCTAGTAAAACGATGTTTCTGTCTTGAACGGTTTAGACGTTAAACGAATTTGAAGATGCACTTCTTTTTCCGCCACCAGTTGAAAATAACGTGCGCGATTACACCGGCTAAAGCCACTAAAGACCTCATATGTCATATCGCCTGACTTTTTGAAGTCTGTAAGGTAGAAGTTAAGTCTGTATAAAGTGTATACTCAATTGATTCTAGACCATGAGGTTTTTGTGAAAATGTTCAAAAATTTTCTCGCCTGGGGCGGCTAAATTCGTTTCTTAATTCACAATCCACATTGTACCGCTATCACGGGGTGCACAAATACGGATACCAAAGCTTTTCACTCAGAGACGTCAGCGTAGATTCCAGTTACCACGGCTGACCTACCCAAGCAAGTTGGGCATCTTAAAATGGATCTCGGAATGCGAATGTACAGAACAAAGTTCCTACATATCACGGGATGGGTGGGTGGGTACTTGTCGCGTGGCTACGAGGCTACGCCTCAGAGACCTGGGTGGGGATGGGGATGGGCACCTCTGGACGGTAGCAAAACAAGTAACATTTTATGACAAGAAACTTGTCTGGACCTCAAAGGAAAACTGCCATGTATCCCGCTTTTCCGCTCACGCCATCTATTGTTGAAAATTGGAACAATGTATAAGGTTGGTGATTTTCATTGCTTCACTTTTACATTCACTTCAAGGCCTTCGTTACCAGCAGATAGTTCAGTATAAGTATGCAACTCAGCAGTACTAAATTTCCTCAAACAGCATTCTAAAATGGAAATATGAACGAAGGTCAACCTGAGGCTCCAGGTATGGAGTTTGTGCTTTTGAAATGTCCGCCATCTTGACGGCCCGTCGATCAGCTGATGGAATATTCTTTTCCCTGCAAAGACCGGGGATATTTCCTGAGTAACTACTATCACCATACTAAAATTATCATGAAAATATGTGTGAGATTGACCTACACCTTTATGACGTAAAAGAAGGGAAAGTCAGTTTTTTTCGGCACGTGGATTCAAAGGGCTACGGAGCTATATGAAGAGTCACGTGACGTGACGTCATAATGATGAACTTATACATGCATAATTCCGCCTGAATGGCGGAAAATTAGGATTAGAATTTTATTTTGGCTAAACTAACAAACCAATTTATCGAATCTTTGAAAGTGCATTAAGTGCAAGTAGGTCTACGCGCCTTATTTTTTGGGTAGCTATAGCTTTGAAAATGTAGGAGCCATAAGCATTTAACTTTTCCCCAGCAAGAACCCTTACTGTTCTACACTGTACATGCCTACAAATCTTGGGCTTTCGTATATCCGTACTCAAAGTTGATGTTAACACTTGATTCATTTAAATAGGAAAGTTAATTCCTATTAAACTAGATGCCGTTAAATAAGAGAGACAACATAGAAACGGTCGCCTTAGGTCAGAAAGTGATCAGCTGCCATAACTGTACATACAGCCTTGCGGCAATAATGGAGACTTTCAAAATAACAGGCTAAACAAGTAGCCGGTGGAAGGAAAAAGTGGGCAGTCACCATCTTGCAACACAAGAGAAAGGCTGCAGCTGAAAACTTTACTGCCAAAAATCAGCTTCTCGTTGCTTTTTCAAGTAAAGTCAAAATGAAGCTCTTCGTCTGCATAGGCATCATCAGTTTAATCATTCACACAGGCAAGTTTAAACTTTCACTTATGCTTTATCTTGCTGTACGTAATCTGCATAGAAACAGGCCTTTTAATTGCACAACTTCGATGTTATTGCAGAAATCCTCGTTTAATTAAATTTTAATTGTAGTTAATCTCTGAGGAAAACTGGGTCAACCGTGTAGCCTAGGTTACAAGTTCAGACCTTTCTCTTATAGTCTCAATAACAAAGGTGAAAGTTTCGACCATATCTTGTGCTTGGTGTTGCGTCCAGTGGTGCGATAAACCTGTTTGGTCGGTCGGGCACTAGCACAGACTACAAGTATATTTAGCATTTCTGAAAGTTTACATGGTTATACTAGTGGTTTTTAGTGTATAATATTGATTCGGGTTATTTATAAACAGGTGGTACGACCAGAAGTAAAAGGGAGGAAACAGACTTTGTATGCCCCGAAGGCTCAGGAAATTTTGCTGACCCTAAATCATGCCGCAGATTTTACCAGGTATAGTTATCTATCTACCTCTATCTATCAGTCAGTCTATCTATCTATTTATCTGGCTATCTAGCTACCTAACCATCCATCTGTGATATATCTGTCTGTGTATCTCACACTATCTGTTTTTTTCTGTGCTATAACGTGCATACAACTTCCTATCTAACTATTTATCACTCTATCTATTTAACTATATATCAATCTATCTATCTATCCGTCGATCTATCCGTCGATCTATCCGTCTATCTATCTATCTGTAAGTTTTCGTATTTATTTATCTATTTAACTCTCTATCTAGCTAACTATCTAAATATATATCCATCCATCTATCATTTATCTGTGTCTCTTTCTATCTGTCTTTTTTATTTATTTGTCTATGTATCTAACTATTCACGTGCATACAACATCCTAATCCGATCCCTCTATCTATTTAACTATGTATCTATCTATCTACCTATCCGTTTGTATCTATCTATCCATCTATGTTCTATCTATGTGTATCTTTCTATCTGTCTTTTTATTTATCTATTCTAAATACTATACACAGCACGTAATTAACTTCCTAACTATCTGTCTATCCATCTAACTATTTATCTTTGTATCTATCTATCCATCAAGTCATCTATCTAGATAGACGTCCATTCCAACCATCTATCTGTAACTAATCTTCTCACTTTAGACTTCATTGCTGTTATTCTGCTCAGGACCAAATACATGAAAGTAGATTCACTTTCCCCTTGTTCAACATTTTACAGTGCGTCGACAATCATCCATATGTAATACGCTGTCCTGCCGGACTCTATTTCGACGACATTAACAAATTCTGCACGTTCAAAAACGAAGCCAGATGTGGGCCCATTGCTACCAGTAATAGAATTTATAATCAACTTGCTTATTTCGAGATGTTAACCAAGTACTGTTATCTTCAAAATAGCACCTGCGCCTGTTATTCTCGAAGAAGACAAAACGCCCCCTTGTGACCCCAAGGAATGCGTTCTTCCTAACTGTTTCTGTTCCAGTGATGGAGCCGCTGTTCCAGGAGGTCTTGACCCTCAATCGGTATTAACTTTAACCATCTTTCAACTGAAATTAATCTAAAGATATTGAACTTTAATCTTTACGAGTATAGATCCCTCAGATGGTTTTGATCAGCATGGACGACTCGATCAACCAAAACAACTACAACAGTTATAAGAAGGTGTTCGAAGGTCGAATCAACCCCAATGGCTGTCCCATTCGCGGTACTTTCTTCGTGTCGCACGAGTACACCAACTACCAAATGGTGCAGGAACTGCACTACCAAGGACACGAGATTGGAACTTACAGTCTTAGGTAACAGGCAAACGATGGAAATTCAACCTTCGATTCCTTCTTACCAATTTCCTGTTTCGTTTTTTAATTAAAATAAATAAATTATTTCTTTACAGCCACCGCAAAAACCTTGAGGAACTTCCTTACGAAGAATGGGTTAAAGAAATGATCGGTATGAGGGAGATCCTTCGCAACTTTGCCAACGTCTCCAGGGATGACATCTTGGGCATGAGAGCACCTAGCCTGAAACCTGGACGCAATGCTCAATTCGAGGTATATAGATAGATAGATATAGATAGTACATCCTGTAATCCCATGAAAACTAGCTGGAGTACCAAGTAGTTACACATTATGTTTAAACAGCATCATCAAATGTTAATTGATTTACTAAATTGACTATTGCAACCAACGAAATACTTGAACTTTATACTTTAATCTTGAAACATCTAATTGCAATATCATGTAATTACATATTATCTTCAACCAGCATAATCAAAGTTAATAAGTTGATTATATTGTAACCAATGAGGTACTTGATACTTTAAACTTATTGCAGTTATCATGTAATTACATGTGATTTGTAAATAGCACCATCAAGGTCAATTTACTTAAATATTGTAACCAAACTTTAACTTGTAGCAATATATTAAAATTTCAAACCGTGTCCAGATGCTTTCCGATTACGGTTACGTTTGGGATTCGAGCGCCAGTGTCCCACCGCTGCCGACTCCAATTTGGCCGTACACGTTGGACTACCAGATCGCCCACGAATGCCGCTCGGGAACCTGCCCCACTCGCTCCTTCCCTGGCATCTGGGAACTGCCGCTCAACTCTCATTATGTTGAAGGTTTCGAAGGTGGTTATTGCCCATATCTCGACCAGTGCGTCCTGCAGAACCTGGATGGAGACGACGTCAAAGAGTGGTTGATGGAAGATTTCAACCGCTACTACTTGCAGAATAGGGCGCCCTACCAAATGGCGTTCCATACTTCCTGGTTCCAGCAGAAGAACCTAGAGAAGGGGCTGCACCTCTTCTTGGACGAAATCGCCAAAAAGTAAAAAATGCTATGGTGTTACCGTTAGCAAAGGGTACTCGACAGCTAGCTAAAACCATTGCTTTGAGGCATTTTCGCAACTACCTTACACATAATTACATTCGTGTGTCCTAAAAAGATATAGTTAAAACAGCATTTACTACTCAGATGAAAAACAATGGCTATAAAATAGTTTGACTATAATGGTTATAGAAGTTAACCAACTTTCATAGTGGTACTAGGTTAAGTTGATGTGTATACATAATGTGTATACACAATAGTTCGATATGTATAATATTAGTAATATTTAGTAAATCAAAGATATAGTAAACTTTATCTCACTCGCTTATGCCCTCAGTATATCTTCGGTGCCTCTTATTCTAATATAGGATGTAACATCATTATTTAGAGTTTATTTGATTACGTTTTTATAACCGATTTTAGGAAAGACGTCTGGTTCGTAACAACCACGCAAGCCCTTCTGTGGATTACCGAGCCCCGGACGACTCAAGAGCTCAACAACTTCGGAGCTTGGGACTGCAAGCAGCGCGTCATTCCTCCTGCCGTCTGCAAATTACCGACCAGCTGCCCCTTGGCTTTCAAAACCGATAAAGTCACCGACACAAGGTAAAACAGACGTCAGCATATTTCTCACCGTGACATTCACTGCAACAGTTTTACTTTCGTATGAACCAACATGTTTAGTCTATACAGAATTTAGTCCATTAAGCTGGTGGATAGCCTCAGGGCAAATGATAAGCTTCTATTACAACGAAATATTGTAAGAAAACTACTTGGTAATTTATATTTTACAGCAGACGCCATTTAGTGAAGTTTCCCGCCAAAATCTGACTTGCGGTGTTGCCAGCTTTTGTTAAACCTGTCGGTGTACATTATCCGTTAGTCAGATGCGTAAAATTGAAATAATTATCATAGAAAATGAGGCTATTATCTATAATTAGCTTTAACGGTTGAATGCTAATGGTATGAAGTATTAGTATGTGCTAATCGGTTATATTTTACGGAACATAGGTACATGACCACCTGCGCGCCTTGCCCTAAACAGTATCCCTGGCTGGGAGATGCTCGCGGAAGAGGAAGTGCTGAACCCGACGTGTACGAACCTGATAATCCTAGCCTGTAAAGATGTTCTCACACGGTACATGCGAAACTATAGAGATATATAAACATCTTTGTTAGCCAAGCAGAAGCGTGAAAAAGTTATCGTGTCCTTTATGCAATGTGTACGTTTCTTTTTCTGAATTTTGGTGTTGAGTTAAAAATAAAACATATATCTTGAATCCGTTTTATCTAATCTTGTATTTTTTGTACATCTTACTCTGATTTCGGCATAATTCAAATCTAAAATTAATAAAACCAACTGTAATAAAAAAACACCATCTCCATTTTTAAATCAACGTCAGAAAATTTAATAAATAAAATATTAAACGTTTAACGCTTTATTGCAGCGCTATTTAATTATCTTGTATTGTGTAATCAGTGCTCGTCATTTATATTATTTTAATTTAAGTAATGTAAATGCATCGATTGCGAACAGCAGAAAACAATACAACATCTGGCAACACTGCCTAAAATGGCGGCCATGATGCAGTGCATGAAAACGCGTTGTTAGGGTCTTTCAACACAGTAAAAACGTTTTCTTCGACATTTGCCAGTCTCGTGTAAATCGGGCTATCTATAAGTAAATGGAATACTCATGTTTCCCTCCGGAGGACCGAGCAGGCAATTGATATTAAGATATTTAAAAAAACGAACTTAAAACTTAAAATAATAAAGTTTGGGTGTTTGCGTTGGTGTGGCTATTTGTACACGGACGGCGTGTTGCTAACAACAAACAACGGATAGACGCTTTCAGCGGATCTCAGTCCAGGGTCATCATCTCGATTTTGTTAATAACTTTAATCGACCGTGTAAAGTCTCGGCTGTAAATGACTTGAAAAATGTCGGACCCAACTGCATCGGTGGAAACTGAGACAACGGAACCCGCAGAGGAAGCCATTATCGTCATTGTTAGCGAAGATGGCTCGGGAGAAGTCGCAGTGGACAGACATCTTTTGCAACAGATCTTAGGTAAGAATTTACCCAACATGAAATAATGTGTTAATGCAATGGTAATTCTGATGTTTTAGGTTCAACGGATACTGAAATGTTGAATCTTGGAACCGTGCCAGAAAACGAGGCGACGGAGGATCGGCCCGCTGAGGAGGCGGCAGCTGCTGACGAAGAGACGGTGAATGAGCCAGGGGAAGATTTTAGTACAGCCGAGCCCATGGACATCCTGGAAGACGAAGAAAAGATGCAGGTCGAGCCGATCGGGCCAATGTCGGAGCAGATCAATTCACTGTTGACGCTGGACGAAGAGGAAATCAAGAAGATTGAACATGCTCTGCAGTCTCAGGAGGCGGATGAGATCCTCAGCGATACGTTCCAGTCGATTCTAGGTAATTTTAAACTTGATCAATCACCATAATGTTGTGTTAACTAGATTAATTTATCATCCGGAACAGAACCTGAGGCTGAATTGGACGATCTGCTTGATCCAGAATTAACCGCTGGTAAATGACTATTAAATCTTACAACTAAACCGTATTCTGAAGTAATTTTCTAACGAATTTTAATGATAATATTTAGTAAGTTTAGTATAATATATTCGTATTAAGATAAGCGATGAATTAAATAATTCATATCTTCATTGAATTAGAGTAATATTATAAGTTTTGTAATTTAGTGGCAGGCCACGAGCCGATGGACGAGGACGGCCGAGTTCCGCATGTGCCCCTCTCACTTGACGAGGAAAATTCCGGTCTCGATACCGACAGCTCATCCACGGCGGCGACTCAAACTTCGGGACGGTCTGTTTCTCCTAAACGTAGGTCGCAGCGGCAGATCGACCGCCAGGAGCGGGAGCAATTGGAGAAGATCCGAGCGGAAAACGAGCAAATGTTGAAGAAAGAAAAAGAAACCATGTCGAAAAAGGAAGATGATAAGCTCGAAAAACCCGAGGTCCAAACAGATGAAAAGCCGGTTAGTAGACTAACGGCCATTCGACAAGAAATGCAGCAGAAAATCCTCGCAGTCGAACCACTGAAAAAGCCGCAGACAACTCTATCAAAGGGCAAAATTCCCGCAGCAAACGAAGGCATCAGCCCCGAAGCCGCGAGGCCAAAGAGGGAACGTAAGGTCCCGAAACACCTTCGGGAAGCGTTCGAAGAGTTCGAGGGGACGCCCGAGTACCTGAGGAAGCTGATGAACTCTACTCCGGTCCAGGAGCGCAGCGACTCGTACGGAGAGGCAGGAACGCAGCCGAAAAAGAACCACGAGGAAGCTCGGGTTAAAGGGAGCAACTCTGTGAATAAGGAAACGAAAACTAAAGATGAAAGTGATAATGGTACGGTCCCAATACAAAACTGTGATCAGCAAACGAATTTTTAATTTAATGTGCTTCTCGCTTTCTTTTTCAAAAGAAATATATAAACTATTCCATGAAGGACATTTTTAAATTTTGAGTCGAGTCTTGTTAATGAAAGGAAATCAAGATTGTAATAGAAAATGAAATTAAATATTAATATTATTCTTAAAGTGCGTGTGAGGTCATTAATATTATTATTATTCTAAGTATTTTTTTTATATTTCCATAGGGAAACCTGAAGAGACCGCAGGCGACCGTGACGGTGAAAATGAGGAAGATGACGACGACGACGGCCATTCCGGAGAAAGCTGGAACTCGGACGACGATCCGGACAAACTGTGGTGCATCTGCCGCAAGCCGCACAACAACCGCTTCATGATCTGCTGCGACAAGTGCGAGGACTGGTTCCACGGTCACTGCGTCGGCGTCACGCGCTCCATGGGCCGCCAGATGGAGGAGAACGGTCTGGAGTGGATCTGCCCGCGCTGCGTCAGGCAGGAGGCCCGCGGCGGCAAGGAATCCTCGCCAGAAGAAAAGATAGATTCGGCCCAGGAAAAATCAAAGTCGCCCCCGAGAAAAACAGACTCGCCCCAGGTGAAGAAACCCGAGCTGAAGGTTGAGATCGTTAAAGCGAAGGCCCAGTTGGAGAAGCGGAAGGAGCGGTCGGCCTCCCAGGGCGAAGAGGCAGGGCGAAAATGCGTCATTGCCTCCTGCAGGAATATGGCCAGGGCGAGTAGCATCTACTGCAGCGACCTCTGCATTATCGCCCACGCTCGTGACTCTCTCGCCCTGATCAGCAAAGAAAAGGCCAAACACGAGAAACCCGAGGCTGCGGTAGCTCCTCCCACTCCCAAAAACGAGCCAATCAAATTGAAGGAATCTGCGGCGTTTAGCAAACTCATGAGCCAGGTCACCCCGTCGCCGACCCGGTCCAAAGCCATCGTGACGGGACACAAACCGGCAAATGTGCCAGACGATTACCACGTGACGGTCACGGATCGAAAGACGGGAAAGATCCTTCGGGATTCGCTGGCTCCCAAAGCTGCCGATTTGGAGGCTTGGCTTAAAAGGAATCCGACCTATGAGGTTGTCAAACCCGGCATTTCACCGGGAATGTTTTATAGACCAACCCAGAGGCATAGTGTCCCGTCAACCCCGACGACGCCGTCTGCACCGGCCAATGTCCAACAGCGGAAGAGGATGAAATCTGCCGAGGTCAAAGAAGAGAAGAATCTACCCGATCCCGAGGTTATGAGAAATAGCGCCAGGAGTTCGTTGAAAGAAGCGCTCTGGAACCGATGCAAGGAACTCCCGGAATCGAAACTGACCGAAGAAGATGTCGCTAAAGTGACGGAGGAGATTGAGAGCGCCCTGTACCGTCATTTTAACAAGGATGTCGGCACGAAATATAAGGCCAAATACCGGAGTCTCTTGTTTAATATCAAGGACGTCAAGAACCAGGGGCTGTTTCGCAAGATTGCTGAAAGACAAATTAAACCACGTAATTAACTTTAAAAAATTCATACTATTGTGGTACTATAGTCATTACTACTATTTTACCATGGTATATTATTTTATAATTATATTATAGGTGGTTAATTAATACGCGCTCGTATTGGCGTATGATATAAATAGATTGTGTGTGATAATTTATTTATTATATTGATGTGCGAAATACGTATACTGCAAGTCCATGTCCAATAGAATATTTAAATAACCGTTTGTTGTATTTAATTACAGCCATTATCGCAATATTTATCTTTTTAAAAAGATCATGTTTCTTGCTAATTACTAATTAGTCTAATTCAAATTATGTTGATTTCAAATTTCACATGAAATTTTATTATTTATTTAATTTTAATCGTATTATTTATTTATTTTTAATTTTATTACCTATTTTTATATATTTTTTTACATTTTGCTAGGTGATTTGGTGAAGATGACCGCCGAGGAGCTCGCGTCCAAAGAACTGGCCGAATGGCGCGAGCGAGAGGCCAAACACCAGCTGGACATTATTAAGAAAACCGAGCTAGAACTGGTGACCATGTCGAAGAAGTACAATGTCGTCAAGACTCACAAGGGCGAGGAGATCATCGAAGAAGTCGGCGATTCCAAGGCCGACGAGAAGGATATCGTCGTTGAACCGGTCATGGAGATTCTCCAGGGTTCCTCCAAGCCGGATCACGAAAAGGAGAGCAAAGAGAAGAAGGATAAACACAGGGAGAAAGACAAACATAAACAGAAAGTACGACTTTACTTTGAATTAAATATTCTAACTGTGATGCAATTTATCTGTCAAGTTGGTTTTTCAATAGAATATCTTGTAAACTTCTTGTTATTTGCCTGCTAACTTATGATCGTCTATCTATCTATCTATCTGTCTACCTATATGTCCCGTCTATCTGTCTATCTATCTAAGTATCTATCAGTCTACCTATCTATCAGTCTCTTCATTTATCGATCATCATCATATCGATTATCATTCTCTATCTATCCATCTGTCTGTCTACCTATCTGTCTATCTATCTACCTATGGAACTGAAAAAATATTTGAAATGAAATAATATAGTGATACTGTATATATTAAAAAAATATCAAATAAAATTCAGTTTAACAAAATTTTAATACATTACAGTTAAAACAAAATTAGCAATGTTACTTAAGTGGTAATAATTTATTCGTGTTTCAAGGACAAGGACAGACACCGTCGAGAGAGCAGCAGCAGCAAGCACCGAAAGAAGGACAAGGAGCGAGACCGCGACAAAAGGCACGATAAAGAGAAAGACAGGGATAAGGACAGGAGCAAAGAAAAGGACAAGAGCAAAGAGGAAAACGGAAAGAAGGAAAAGGAGAGAGAAAGAAGACACAGTCACAAGCACAAGGAACCGGAAAAGCCGAAGAAGGAAGAAGAAGAAATCAAGAAGGAAGATTTGGTCAAAGAAGAAACGAAAATTGAAATCAAAGAAGAGATACAACCTGAAAAGACGGAAGAACCGCCCAAAAAGGACGAAAAGAAAGACGAGGAAGAGAAGGGAGTCAAAAAGGAGAATGTCGTCGAGGAACAAGAACCGACTTCTACTGTTAATATCAAGTGAATATTTATCCTCTTATCGACATTCTATTGTAATTTGACGACCACGACTTTTGTTACTATAATTGAATTTTAACACTAATTACAAATATGAATTTGAATCTAATTAGGTACATTAAATGAATAAATTACGTCAATAATTAGATCCTCTCGTCGGGTTCTACTGTAAATTCAAAAACACTATCCTGTTGTGAATTTTCGAATTTTCGATGTTAATATCAAGCTTAATTTGATATATATTAATTTTAGTTAAATAACTCGGAATTTATTTATATTGATTTAACAATTGCATTTTAAAATTTGCCATTCTGTGTTTCAGGACCCCCGAGATAGAGAGTTCACCTGTAACTCAGATCCCCGTGTGGAAAGGGGTGCTTAACAGCTCGGACGTTGGAAAGTTTTCGGTTCATGCTTATGAGGTATATATGGTTATTTTGTTTTCTTATTGAGACATGCCGAAGGGAAAACGCAAAGAAATCCATTACAAGTACGTCGATAGACAGAGAAATAGATAGGTAGGTAGCTAGATAGACAGGTCGGTGGATAGAGAGATAGAGAAAAAGGTTGATGGGCAAACAAGTGGATAAATAGATAGGTGTATAGATAGGTAGACAGACCGACAGATAGGCAAATAGGTTGGATAGATACATAGATAAACAGGTGGATAGATAGATGTATAGATAGACAGACAAACAGGTGGATAAGGTAGATAGGTTCATGTACAAACAAATGGATAAATAGAAAGCTAATTTTATTACTTAAATCGGTGGTCTACTTGTCTATCTATATATCTATCTGTCTGTCTGTCTATCTATCTGTCTGTCTGTCTGTCTATCTATCTATCTATGTGTCTATCCATGTATCCACGTATCTCTCTATTTATCCACCTATAAAACCAGAAACATATTGAAAGATGTCAGCAAATAATAATTTTATTGTTTAGCGTCATACGTAGATAGTTAGACGGACGGACAAACAGGTTGGGTAGATACATAGATAGACAGGTGCATGGACAGATAGATAGCCAGAAGGTTGATGGCCAAAAATGGATAAATAGAAAGATAAATAGATACATGGATAGACAGACAGATGAACGAACAGTTGAGATAGATACATAGATAGATAGATAGACAGGTAAATAGGTAATTTTAACATTTTTACGTTTTATTCTGTTACTCTATTCTGATTATAATTGTGATCTCTTGAATGCCATGTCAGAAGGATTCCTGAACTGTCTTATTATCCAATTTTTATTTGTTGTTTATTTTCAGTTTTTTTCCACCTTTTTAAAACTTAATCTTACCTGTTAATGGAATTCTCTTTGTTAAAGTTGTCTTCAAGTGCCGACCTCAGCGAGACCTTCACCAAAGATACCCTGGACATCGTCGGCCGAATCCCGCCTCAGATGGTCTGGGACTACATCATGCAGACGCGTAAAGTCGGCACAAGGGTATACGTTCTCCCTATTTAGTCTTATTATAAAAATATAAATTAAACCAATAATAATTTCATATTAATTGTACATTACTAATTATTCATTATGTTAAATATATATTTAATAATTCAAAATATTATCCAAAATTTAATTACTACTTTATAATTTAGAAGAAAAACGTATCTAATAATATTGATACTTAAGTAAGTTAAACTAAAAGTAATACTTTCATTCCTTGAAATGTAATCTAATGTTGACCTTTAGGAGGTGGTTGCCATTCATCTCCAGCCCCAGATGGATTCGGACCGCAAATTCTACAACGCCTTCCTCAGTCACATGTACAAAACCAATCGCTACGCCGTCGTAGGCCCCGTCTCTAAGCTGGTCAAGGACTTCTATATCGTTCCTCTGCCCAAGGACAGCCCGATACCGACCGGTTTAACCGCACTTGTACCGGATTCTCCAGGTAAATTTACCGTGTACCAGTAATTGTATATAGTTTTGGACAAGTGAATATTATATTTGTAATTTTCTGAATGATTTTGTTATCTGTTGTTTAGTGCTGGATGAGAACCGGACGAGCGTGCTGATTGGCCTCATCGTCCGTTCCAAAAAAGGTCCAGTGGCCGAGGTTCGCGAGAAACACCACAAGCCGGTCAAAAAGTCGCCCGTCACACAAGCGACCAATAAAACCGAGGACGCCATCGCTTACATTCCCACCTCCAAGTCGACTACCAAGAGGCGTCCGCATAACGAGGCCCGTGCTTCTGCGAAGAAAGCCAAAATCGACGAGGACGACGACATTCCCTACAGCCCGAGCCAGCTACTCGACGACAATGACGACGAATCGAAACTAGACCAACAGCAGGCCATCCTGGAGGAGCTGAACCACAAAATCGAACAGCAGAAGAACGAGTTGATCTCAATGACGTCGAAAATGAGTCCGCAGGAGGTGGAGACCCTCATCCCGGGTCTGGAACCCGTAATACCGGGCCTGGAACCGACCGCTTCCGTTAGCCACGTACCGGAATCGAGCAGCACCGGGTTGACCAGCATCTCCATTCCCAATAACCTTCAAGAGATCCTCAGCGCCATTCAGAAAAAGGAAGAGGAGTTAACCAGACTCAGTCAGATGGTCGAACATAGCACCGGAGATGTCGATTTGCGAAATTTACCACCTCTACCGTCGGGAGATATCGACATGAGGAAGCTAATCAACCCTCCGGTGCAGCAGGATAACCACAATGCGGCCAGGAGGGATCCTCGCCGCAAGAGTCTAAACCAGTTGACAGACGAAGAACTCCTCGCGAAAGCCATGGAAATGGAGTCTTCGATGAATGTCCAAACTCCCGTGGTACAAGAACCCCCCCACGTTCCCGCCGCCTACTTTCCTGGCCCACCACAGATGATGGGACCGGGACCGATGCACCCGATGGGCCCGATGATGGGACCGAGACCCCTTCCGTACGGCCCGGGATTCGCCCCGCCCCGAGGAGGACCTCCGTTCGGTCAGCCGGGTCCATATTGGGGACCAATGCATCCGAGAGGGCCCCGGCCACGATAGTTCTTTGAATAACCTCTCTTTTTCTTGTATTGTGTAACGTGAAACTTTTTTTTTTAATTTTGGACTCTCTTGTTAACATGTGTTGTAATTCATTAAATGTGGATAAATTACTTTGATTGAATATTCGTTAATTCTAGGGATTTTCTTAAAAAATACAGCAGCATATGCCGCTAATATTATTTGCTGTTTGGTTTAATGAAATCATAGTATATTGGTTGCTGTTTAGCGTAGCCTTCATTATGTAACCATACAATAAACATGTTTTGAAAAAGGCAACTGCTGGAAACGGTCCGCGTCATGACGTTCCTATTGTAAGTTATATTAGACAAGTTTTAATATTTCCATTTTCTGCTAAAAATGACCAGTGAAAATAGCAAACCAACTGTGGTACATTGGTTCCGCAAGGGACTACGACTGCACGATAACCCCGCTCTCATCGCGGGACTGCAAAAGGTACTTGAGTACTTTAAAGTGCGCCTTGCCTTGGCTAATTAAATTTATTAAACAGGTCAATGGAGAGCATTTAGAACTTCGCCCAGTCTTTGTACTTGATCCGTGGTTCGTTAAGCATGCCTTAGTGGGGCCGAACCGGTGGCGCTTTCTGGTCCAGAGCCTGCAGAACCTCGACGACAACCTGCGGGGACTGGGGTCTCGGCTACTCATCCTGCATGGCAAGCCTGAGCAAGTCTTTGAGGAGATTTTCAAAAAGTGGAATGTCAAACGGCTTACGTACGAGACTGATACCGAACCCTACGCTAAGGCCAGGGACTTGACAATTGACAGGCTGGCGGGGAAATGCGATGTCGAAGTCGTGAAAAAAGTTGGGCACACTCTGTACGATCCAGAACGGTACAAAATTTTTTCCAAGTCTAAACAGCTTAATTACTCATAAAATGTGTTAATTATAAATGCTCGATTACTTAATTAACCTTTTAATATTCAAATAATGGTGCTTTGTTATTAACAGAATAATAAAAGCCAACGCTGGAGCGGCTCCTTTAACCTACCAGAAATTCCAGTCGGTCGTCGGGAAACTAGGGGAACCGGAGAGTCCTTTACCGGCCCCGAAGGAAATCCCCGCTGCTTGTAAAATTTCCTTGGCCAGCGAAAAGTAATTATTCTTCTATAAGTCAATGAGGAAATATGAATAAAACAACATAAGTGAATAGTGAAAACTGATATTGATACATTACTGTACCGTGTCCAGGTATAATGTCCCGAAGCTCGAACAACTGAACCGGGATCTGACCGGTCTTGGACCGGAACTTTTCCCAGGAGGAGAAACTGAAGCTTTGGAACGTTTGGAAAAATTCATTAAAAAACAGGTTTAGATTAATCCAACATAATAATGCGATTAAGGGTTAATATCTGTGTGTTGCTACATTATTGGAAATAAATTCAACTGCAGGATTGGATCTGCAAATTCAGCAAACCCGACACTTCCCCTAACAGCCTCGCACCGAGCACCACAGTGCTGAGCCCTTATCTCAAGTTTGGGTGTCTTTCACCGCGGCTAATGTACAATAGCATCAAAAAGGTTATCCATCAATTCTATACGGAATTCACATAACGTTAACATCTTTTACGTAAATTAATTATAATTGTTTTTTTACATACAATGAAGAATCATTTTTTTATAAAAATGATTATATGTTAAGGTGATTGAAGGGCGTAAACACACAACTCCACCGACATCCCTGATTGGTCAACTCTACTGGCGCGAATTTTTTTACACTGCTGGCGCGTACACGCCAAATTTCGACAAGGTGGAGGGCAATCCCATCTGTAAGCAGATTCCTTGGGAGCATAACCCGGATTTTTTGAACGCCTGGAAAAATGTATTATATCTATTATAACAATTGATTTCTAATTTAGAGTTTAACATGTATCGCATGTTTAGCTGGTTTTGTATTAATTTAATTTGTTTGTAATTAATATCTTACTTAATTAATTTTTTAATTATTAAGATATCAATATACTTTACTATTGAAGGGAAAAACGGGCTACCCATTCATCGATGCCATCATGACTCAGTTGAGGACCGAAGGTTGGATTCACCACTTGGCGCGCCACGCGGTAGCTTGCTTCCTTACCAGGGGCGACCTGTGGATATCCTGGGTTGAAGGCGTCAAGGTCAGTAAATTATCCTAAAAAAATACCGACGCAATAAAGAACATCAAATATCTAAATAAAATAGGGACGAGGCTGCCGAATTAATATAGTAGAAACGTATAAAAATAAAATCGTAATAAAATTCATAGAAATTAATTATATCGGCAAATTAACATTGGATTTTAATGTGTGTTTTATCTTAAGGTCTTTGAAGAATATTTGCTCGATGCCGATTGGTCTCTGAACGCCGCCAATTGGATGTGGCTCTCTGCTTCGGCCTTCTTCCACCAGTACTTCCGCGTGTACAGTCCCGTGGCCTTCGGCAAGAAGACCGACAAGAACGGTGATTACATCAAGTATAGCTTTTTTTCGTTAACGTTTCGTCATTCAAGCTAAAATCATATGATGTAATTGGTTTGATCAGAAAGTATCTGCCCATCTTGAAGAAGTTCCCCACCGAGTACATCTACGAACCCTGGAAGGCCCCGTTGAGCGTCCAGAAAGCTGCCGGATGCATTATCGGTTGCGTTTTTCCCTATTTCTACTCTCAGTTGCAACATTTGCCTAACATCGTGTACCTGTAGGGAAGGATTACCCGAAGCCCATCGTAGACCACGATGTTGTCATGAAACGCAACCTGCAGCGCATGGGAGCAGCCTACAAAGGAACGGGCGCGTCGGCTGTCGTGAAAGGTGAAATAATCTAACATTTCCAAACGTAACAGGCCAAATATCTATGTATTTGTATTTCCAGATTCACCAACCAAACGAAAGGCAACTGCCGTCACAAAGGAAACGGAAAAAGCAAAGATAACCAAGTTCTTTGTGAAGAAATCAAAGTCTTAAATTTTTATTTTTAACGACCAAAAAAAACTGAATATCAGGGAAATAACTCATTTAAGCAAAGCACAGCATCTTGTCTCAGGGTAAGTCGGTAAGTTGAGCTCGTACTTGTCGGCCAGTCGCTTGGGGACGAACCTGCCTCCCAAGTAATGAAACTTCCCGCTGAATTTTTTTGTGCATTGTTTCGGAGCTGTCAGCGATATGAGCATCTCTGGTTGAATACATGGAACTCCTTCGACAGGGCCCTCGTTTACATTCCAGCCACTCGGTACGTCGACACTGCAGATGCGGGTAGTCGTCTGCGACAGGTTCCTCATCAGGTCCTCAAACTCCGGACGTACCGGAGGGGTGAAGCTAAAACCAAATAAACTGTCAACTATTAAACTGTAGTGACCCAACACCTCGCTCGAAGGGCTTGCTTCGAGAAAGGGAATGTCCATAAGCTGGCATTGAGTGGTCAGGGCCTGATATAGGGGTTTGTTGGGGCGTTTTGGGTAGAAGATCTCGGGTTCGTAACCGAACATCTTCAGGTGACGAGCACAAACGAGGCCATCCCCGCCGTTGTTTCCGGGTCCGACGCAGACGAGGACCTTTGAAAATGTCGGGAGCAAGTAGGTTTCCGCTATCGCCGAGGCGCTGCTCAGGCCCGCCAGTTCCATCAGTTGGTCTACGCTGAATTTGTAGTCATTGAAAAGCTCCTGGTCGATATTAATAGCTTCTTCCTGGTTGAGGAATTTCAGGTTTCCCATACTGACAGCTGACGCGTGAGAAAACGGCATGTACTGAACGAGACCGAGAGCCGCATGATGGGTGACAAACTTTGTCGCGGTTGATAATGCGGTAGCTGCTGTCGATAACATCTTGACGGAGATATGTTAATATTATTGGCTAACAAATATTTCGTAAGATTAAAAGCAGGAGCGCAGACGTTTCTGTTTGTTATGATGAGGCAATAATACCTTTTTACGAGACTCCGCCCCCTCTTGAACGCGAATGGTCAGTAAATAAAGGTACATTATGGTTGACTGCAGGATTTGGCTATGAATTTAACAGGAGCACATGTTAAATATATTCAAAAACATATGCAACTAATGGAAGTACGAATATAAATATATTATACATATTATTAACTAACATTTGTAGTGATTTTAATTGTTAAGAATTCAGTACTACTTTATGGATAAGTTCATAAATTAATGTTACATTAAATTAAGTGTTGTTTTAGTTAACATTTTTTCGTCAGTCACATTGCATATTTAAAATATCTAAACTACATGGCAATGCTGTACAAAATCAACTTCAGGCGCCAAAACGCCGAACGCCATATTGGACGGGAAGGATACTTGCAGTGGTTCTTTAACGGCCATCTACAACCAAGCAGAAAACGGCAGTCCAAAATCTGACTGTCAATTTGATTTTTGAAGTACATTTAAATAGTTATGAAATGAGTTGGTATTGGCCCATTTATATAACCGCATACTGAGGTCAGTATTATTAATAGCATAACCAACTTATAATATCTAAAATCTGAACTTCAATTTCAATATCAGACCAGCATCAGAGTTCAGACTATCTCGTTCGTAGGTGATAGCGGTCGGTACTTAACCAATGGAATTTCAACTAAGTACTAAGTTTCAAAGATGTATTTCGAATATAGGTGACCATATAATCAAATGGAAT
This sequence comes from Leptestheria dahalacensis, assembly GCA_022114935.1. Lineage (NCBI taxonomy): Eukaryota > Metazoa > Arthropoda > Branchiopoda > Diplostraca > Leptestheriidae > Leptestheria > Leptestheria dahalacensis. The sequence goes on along the minus strand of JAIQCU010000050.1, from coordinate 85,542 downwards.
TCTTCAAGTTTAACACCTTCAAGTTGAACAAGACCCACGAACGAACCAGAACAGAGCGGGCCGGGACAGGAAAGCCACTGACATTCGACAACCTGTCGACCTTTCAACAGCGTGGCGACTTCCGTCCTGCAGTGTCTGCTCAAATCAGAACCCACAGAGCCATCAGCCAACTTGAGGAGATACTCCGGCAGCAACGGGACATTATCGCTTCCAAGCGGGCGGTCATCGACGAAGCGCGTGAGAAGGTCGCGACTTCACTGAACAAGCTAGCAACGACACAGAGAGTCGCTGAACAGTACCAAGATGAGCTGGATGCTCTTCAGGTAAAACAAATAATTGACTAATCAACAATTTTTATCTAATAAAATAATAAAAATTAATGTTATATTTAATAAAAATAATTTAATAAAAACCTACAAACGAAAGAAGAAACTTGCTTTTTAAAATTATGAATTTGAATTTTCACAGGAAGCTAAACGTGAAATCGAAACCGAGTTCAGCGTGTTGGCCTCGAAGTTCTCCTCGGCGAGCACCCGACGCTCGGATCTTGTCGACAGACTGGCTCATCTGGAGCACAAGGCGAACGTCGCGCTTCAGAAAGCAGTTGAGAATTCTGCAGAACCGTCGGAAAGTAATTTTACACTAAATTTTAAAAATCACTTGTTTTGTAAATATTTCTTGAAATATTTATATTAATTTTTGTACTGGCCAATACCATCTGTAAGTTACGTGATTGACATATAATTAAACGTAATATATTGTAACTTTATAATATAATAATTGATTGATAAAATTAAAATATTAATACATATAATTGTCTTACAAATTAAATGAAATGGATCTACTTTTACCAAACTAATATACACTATTTTGGCAGATCGATTCCTCTTAAACGATCCTTGGTCGTCTGTCCGTTCAAGCCAAGAAAACAAGAAATTGATTCTGCAGGAGGAGCAGAATCATCAACAGGTTATGGACGAATTGGCCAAAAAAGCCTCAGAACTGGACGCTCAAGACGCCGAAATCGACGCCCAGCTGAACAAAGCCACCGAACAGTATGAGGAGACCGTCAAGGAGAACCTGGAGCTAGAGACTAAGCTGGAAGTCAACGAGGACGAAATGAAACAAATCTCGGCGGATAACGACGAAGTATAATGAACCAAATCAATAATATGTTAAATAGAAATTACAGTTAGTAAAATAAATAAATAAATATTATTATAATAAGTTGAAATTAATATGATAAACAAATTGAATGTATAATTATCAATATATATATATTTATCTGAACTGTTAAGTTGATTAATTTTATTTTGTAATTTGATTTTTATTCATTTGATGAATTGTTGTAAACAGTCAAAGAACCTGCTCAAGGAACTGCATAAGCACTTGATGGTGTCACAGCGAGAGTGCGAGAAGGAGCTGCGCAACCGGGAAGCCGAAGTAGAGGAGAAGGAGGACCAAGTGCGACTGTTGTCGAAGAAGGATGCAATGCAGTCGACGCTTGATACTGTGAGAACCTGTCGTATCGTTCTATTCGCATTCTTAATTCTGTTCTCTTTCTTTTAATATGGAAATTGGAGTAAATAATTTTATATTCATCTTTATCTACCTACCTATCTATCTATCTACCTAGCTACCCGCTTATCCTGGTCTTTGGTCTGTCTATCTACCATCCATCCATCTACCCACGTATTTAAATATCTGCCTAGCTATCTGTCCATCTGCCCATCTATCAACCTATCAATCTACCATCTACCTAATTAACGTATCTATCTATTTGTCTGTCTTCCCAGCCATCTATCTACCTTCCTACCTAATCTGTTCGTCTGTCTAATAACCTACCCACCTATTTACCTACCTATCTTATCTATCCATCTCTCTATTTAACTATCTATTTACCTATATATATTTATACATCTATCCGTCCATCTACCTATCTATTTATCTGTCTACTATTTATCTTATTTCTCTATCTGTCTATCTAACTACCCACTTATCTAATCTATCCGTCTGTCTACTCATCTACCTATCTATTTACACACCTATTCACGTATCTGTCGAACCATTTGATCTACCCAACTATCTAATTGTTTCCGTCCATGTACCTTCCTATCTATCTATTACCGATGGATATCTGCCTATCCATCCGTCTCTCTGCTTATAGACAGACAGACGGATGATATATCTACCGACCTATCAATGTATCCATATATATACCTGATACGTATCCATTTCTCTTTCATCTATATAGCTACCTCTCTAACTAATCTATTCATCCGTATATCAAGCTTATACTATCCGTCTGTTTTTTTGTACGTTCAGGTTCAAAAGGACGTGGCAGATCAGCGCACTAAGGAAGAAAAGCTCCACGCTTTGTTGAACGAGACCAGGGCAAAGAGCCAGAAGATCACCGACGAACTGGAACAACTGCAGGCGACACGACTCTCTTTGAAAAGACACCTCGAGTTCTCTGAAACAAAGTGCAAACAGAGTGAAACGGAACTGAACGACCGTATGCGCGATATGAAAGACCTGTTGGTAATTTATAATGTATTAATACTTGCACTAAGAATAGATGCCCTTGCATATTGCTAGGTTTATTTAAATTTGGCGATAAACATTCAAATTTCAGTAACTTTTTACGTCACGAATTTAACTGTAAGTGGTTAGTGTAATACTCACGTCAGTAATATGGAATAATAGGTTCAATCATCAACAAAAGTCAAAACATAACTAAATATTGATAGATACGCGATGAATTTTATAGTAGCGCAATACTAGTTTCGAATTCCATTTTTGAAGTTGCTGGTATTTGCATCAAGAAAGATTAATGAAATTATAAATGATTTTATTATTACCTTTATAGCTAAATATACAGGTAGGTAGGTGAGATGAGCAGACGGTTAGATAGATAGATAGTTAAGAAGATAGAAAAGCAATTAGATAGATAGATAAATTTATACATACATAGACAGATACAATAGATGCATAGATAGATAGGTAGACAGACTGATAGATAGATAGATAGATAGATAGATACATAGATAGATAGATAGATAGATAGATAGATAGATAAATAGATAGATAGATAGATAGATAGATAGATACAGACTGACAGATAGACAGATAGAGATAATGTTATGTCAACTTTATTTGAACATAGGCTGACAAGGGACAACTTCATTCCCTACCCACCATCAAGGATCTCCTCGAGCAGAACGCTTCAACACTGAAAGCAGTCAAGCAGCATCTCCAGGACCGCGACGCTACCGCCGCATCCATCAACCATAAGCAGAAAGCGGCTAAAAAGGAACTTCACCAACTCAACATCGACTACGAAAAACAGCAGGTGGAATTCCTCCACCTATCCAAAACTTACGCCGATGAAGAGTCCAAGATGCAGGCCATCGTCCTGGAGATCGACGACCTTCGCAAAAAAAGCAGCGAGCGGAAAACCGAGGTCGAAAAACTCGACAAATGTCGAAAGGACATTGAAAATGTTCAACACGAAAGAGAACAACTGAAATTGCTGATCGATAAGCTGCTGGCGCAGAAAACAGAGCTTCTCCAGGACAAGCAGAACGACCTGGAATTGACTGAGCGACTGAAAGAGCAATTGCAGGAACTGTGTAAGGAACACCCGGAAGAGGCGGATGCCAATAGATCGCAGGGCGAGACCAATGAGAGTTACGCTCGGCTGGAAGGGGAAATTCGAGAGCTGGAGAAAGAGTTAAACATCGTCCGTGAAGAAGTGAAGGTATACAAATAGCACACATAATTACAATTTCATTAATATAAACAATAACTTGGGTTATGCTTATTAATTATTACTGCTTTATTTTTCCTAATTATTATTATTACAAATATTTGTCATCTTGTGTATGTAATTTATATATTACCTAAGTTGTATAACACCATACTACCTTATTTAATTTTGTACGCATTTTGCATATGTTATTGATTCTGTGCTTGCATTATTTATAATTTATTAATATATACGTTAAGCATTATTACTGCTATTAAAACTATAACTGTTATTGTTATTGAATTAAAATTAAATTAAAACTCAATTGTTAATTTTTCAGATTGCAGAGAAGGCTGCGAAGCAGTTGAAAGCCAAACGTCTCGGTCAAACGGAAGAATCCGATCCGGAATTGCTGGAACTGGATCAAAAGCTGCTGGAACTGAACATGGAACTGGAGCGAATGCGCAACCAGATCCTCGACGCTGAAGCCGAGGTGGCCAGTGCCCAAAACGGCGGTCAAAACTCGAGTTCCGGCAAAAACCACGAATCGATAAAGCAAAGTGGGAAGCACGCAGACGAAGTCGAAGAGATCAAAAGGGTTAATATTCAAGGATTGGATTATTTTAATGAACATTATTAATTAAAAATTCATATATCTTTTGACTGAGAAATAGTGGCATTACTTTTTATTATATTCTATCTAAAATTACCATTTAAACTATAAAAGTAAATTAAAGTTAACGAAAGTTGTTATGCTGAAATTAAGAAGTTAAAAATAATAATCAGAATCGCATATTTAATTATTTTTTTTGTCTAATTAACTTAAATTGCCATTAAGTGATTAATTCTTACATGTTATCTTGCTTCATCCTTTAGCAGGATAATGAGAACCGGCGCATCCGGAAGGAGAAGAATAGCGACAGCAAAGCTTCTAGTAAAACTAATCCAGCTGCAGACGTGGTAATTAGTAAACCCAGTTTTTGTAAAAAATTGGTCATTCATTCATTTGTTCGAGGAATTAACTTAAATAAATAAAACAACTGTAATAAATCTCACGATGAATTAAATAATAAAATGTTAATAGAAAAGATAAAATTATAAAATCAACTTAAATAAAGGTGGAGATATAACATTCAATATTTTGCTGATTTAATATGTCTATAATAAATTAATATAGAATTTCAGATGGCCTAACTAAAATTTAAATTTCTAATGGAAACTCTTGGGTAACAGACCGTTGTCGTGGACCTCACCGATGACGATCCTCAACCTGACGTTCCACGAAACGCAAAGGCTTCACATACTACGGTAATAGGTTAATTAATCAGTTAATAAATTAAATAATAAATCAATTAATTAATGAATTAATTAGCTAGTCAATATGTAAATACGTTAATTAATCAATCAATAGATTTATTAATCTGTTTGTTCATTTGGTCTTATGTTACTTTTATTTCTGTAATATATATTAGACTGTGATCCCTTAAAGGGATTATGGTCAAAGCATTTAATTTAGTTCAAATTAAAATAACTAATAAGGTATTTACTTTTATTGTTATTCGAAATTTGTTGTTTTAGTAAACTTTTATGTTTTTTTGTAAATAGGTGTGTAAAAAAATTACAGGGCAGTGTGTTGTTACACGATCAGTTGAAACGCGCAAATTTAAGTTTAAATTGATTTGGTGTTAACAAAATTGATCTCCTGTTACTTTTAATTTTTAAGGTCGAAGATGCCAGTCGCAATGTTGTGGATCAGTCCGGAACTGGATCTCGTCCTTTCCGTCCGGAGAAGAAGGTATTACTATTATTGCTATAATCTAATTGTATAGAAATACTCTATTAAATATCCAATTCTCATTTATTGATTTATAAATAATTTGAATAACGGTCATAGTATAATTATAATAACTAGGGCGCCTTTAAAAAGCCGCTTCCATTGGCTCCCGCTGCAGGATCTGAGCCATCTACTAGATATCGTCGTACCTACACGAGGAAGAGACGCAACACGGAGATTCTTGAAGACTGAAAAAAGGACAATATGGACAAAAACTGCGAAGATTTGTCCTCTCAGTTTAATTACATTACCTTTATTACTACCTTAACAATAATTAAATGTAATTTTAAGTTTAATACCTTCAATTAATAAGAATTAAAAAAAGCAGAAAATGAATAAAAATGAACACGTTCAGTTCATATTCCTTCAAATCAATTTTTGTAATGCCAATGATTGATTCCCAGCGGTTTACAAGAATTTTGCAGGACATTGAAAAATAAGGTTTCATGTGTTATTCAAAATAAATATTAAAAAGCCACTTGTATAATCATGCTACACATTGAAGCTGATGGGAATTTTTAAATTAAAAACAGTTTGGACCACCAAACCAGGGAAATTAAGAGTGAGGAAATTGAAGGGGAATTTGAAAAAAAAGGTTTGGCCTGGCTAAATTTAAAGCAACAGAGTGAAATATTGCAGGACACGGGTGAAAAAAAAACTAGATTTTTTTCTTTTTTTTAATTTTTTTTTGAAATCTTCACCAGATCTCTTTTTTGTTCCGAAAATTAATCTCCAGTGTTCATTTCTTGTTATTGATTTTAAATTATTATTTTTTTTGCTGTTGGTAAAGGATTTGCAGAAATGGAATTTCAAATTAAAACTCCCAGCGGGTTGCAGTTTCAGGATCGCGAGCCCCGGTCTTGAAAGCGCCATTCTTCTCGGCCGTAACGTACGAACCGTCCTGCGCCTTGATGCACAGCTTGGACGGCTCGCGCAGCTCCAGGAAAAATCCCTCGGCATTGTCCGAATCGGCGGTGATACCCTCGCCTCCGACCTGCCAGTAGCGACCGCCGTGCCCTGGTTCGAAACAAGGCAAGTTAATTGGATTAATTCGCATTAACTAAGTGCACTGAATTATTCGTAATTATATTCTAATAGAAACAGCGCAGTTTTAAAGAGACAAACGATAGCTTTCAAATTAGAATTTAACCAAACACATTCTTTTATATTTTTTATAATGTACAATTGTTTGACTTAATAGTTCTATTAATATATGACTAGTTTAACTATTCAAAGAATTGGATTACTGAGAAGTTATTCTTGGACGAATTGAGTCTGTTTCGTTCGAGAGTTATTTCATATTTCATCAAATTATTGAAGTTTTACGTATGGATATATACATTAAGTTGGAAAGTAAGTCAATTATATCTATTATGACTAGTTCTGTACTTGGCGTACAAGTTTGTTCCACAAAAAAAGGGAGACAGCAAGAGGCAAATGCATCAAAGTTGTTTGCTTATATCTTCAACAGGTATTGCTGGATGACAATGGCAATTTACGAAGCGATTTTAGTCTTAATTAGACATGTAACCTCAAATTTTCAGTGATTTTCAGCTGTTAGTTTGGCCAAAATTAAATTTGAAGTTTATACCAACGCGCTATTTTTGGGGAACAGACTGTACGTACTCTGACAAGTGACAGTCCTATTTAACATTATAGTTATTAAAATTAAATAAGGAAATTATGGTGCTGCTGATGTTTAAGGTATTCGTCTATACTTTAATTCTAATTTTTTTAAATTTATTGATTTACTGGGTCTCGGCTTAGGCCATTTGGCCCATTGTCGCAACAGAGTTTTGGGCTAAACTAAGAACACATTGGGTAATGACATCTTACAGTGTTGTTAGTCTAATGGTATAGCTAGTGAGGAGGGTGACAAGTTCTGCAAATATCCTAGAATCTGTAAAGCATTCGACCACAGACATGGGCCGATTGTTTTGGATGTTTAAAAAAAATTTCTATAAATTTTTGTACTCGATTGTTAATATTATTTGATCCGGTAACATTTGGCGAATAATTAACTAAGTGTTTTTACCTTTGAAGTAGACTAGCCCTTTGGGTCCGCGCTCCACCTGGATCGTCTCGTAGTTGGCCTTGTTGCACTCGAGTTTACTGGTCGAGCCGCTCTTGTAGCCGACGAAGCCCTGCTCGCATTTCAGCACCAGAATCGGCCTTTTTTCCGGTGAATTTTTTTTATTAATTATGAATATTAAAATCAGTTATTTTAATTATTTTAATAATCTGATTTTTTTGTCGAATTTATATTTAATTCCAATTCTAAGAAGTTAATTAGCATCGAATTGTAGTATGTTGGAAAAGCTAGGGGAGATGAGATTTACCGGTTGATTAAGTAGAAATAGAATTTGCCAGTGTCCTCGACAGTCTCGATATTGGCGTACAGATGGCCCGACTTCTTTGTGGCGATGAATTTGCCATTGTTGGCGCGGAATGCAACGGAACCGTCCTCTTGCCACAACAGCTCGAATAGAGCGTTCGACGTCCTATACAGAATTTCAACACATATATTTCAATTAGCCACAATTCTATTGTATCTGTTTATTTTAAAAATCTGTGCTTTAAATTTTAGATTTTGAATTTGCCAAGTTTTGAGATTATTTATCAATTTTAGTTTGTTGTAATCGATATTTATTTTAATAATGTACATGTATTTTTTATATATAAATCTGACAGAGGGATTTGATTACTTCTTGGACGATGAAGCTTGAATGCCGCCAGCGGTTTCCAGTGTCCAGTAACGGTCTCCCATGGTGCGAATGTACCAGCGTCCAGTGGAGGCATCAAACTCCAGTTGAAACGTTTCATGGTCCGAGATTTCGTCTTGATTGGCTGTTACGTCCACTCCTTTTGGCAGGGCGCAAACAATCAAATCAATTAACATCAACGGAGAAAGTTCTATTCATTACTTGTTTTAACCTCAGTAATTATTTATATAATATAATTATAATTTTAAATGAAATGACCATATTTCGATGATTTATTGTCTGAAACAGGGAAACGGAAAAATGCGGAAAGTCTGGATAAAACGTCGAAAAGGAAGAGCCACGCCCAAATGGAAGCCGACGAGGGAATCGGTGAGAAGTGATACATTGGCTTACTTCCTTGCTGCAGGGCAACACAATAAGCCGCAAAACTCACACTGAAATCCTTCAGCCGTGACATGGTACATAATAAAACAACGGTGTTTTCCTTGACAGCTTTTTTTATATAAACTTATCTGATCTGTCGTACAAATGATATAATTTTATATTTTTCAATTTTTTTATACAGCTTGTAGCTTGTACGTTGCAAGTCTTACTTTATGTGATTACCGCAGTGCTTACTAGTGTTGAAACTTAAGATAATCATGAGTTAAGTAAGTAAACTGAAACGAATCTTAGTACGTACATGAACTCGCGCTATTGGCCAAATTTGAATCTAAACGATATCGAATCTAATCGATAAGAATTTAGTTCGAAGAAGAAATTAGAATCGATAAACGAATCTAAAATCTTATTCTAAACGATTACGATTGAGTTAAATAAAGTACCTTAAGTTTACACTAACCAACTTTGAGGTTTAGAAATGACTTAAGTAAGTTGGCATCAATCCTAATTGAACTATCGACTGTTAATCCAGTTAGTTTACGAATGTTATTTTACGAACAGAATTAACTTTAACTAACTCTCATTATCTTTAACTGATTCCATACTGGAACATTAATCAATCTACAAATCGACCTAAGGTTTAAATTTAAGATTCAGAGCGATTCAGGCCCTTTCATACAAAGCAACACCCACAAGTTCAGTTCCAAACAGCCAACCCTCCATTCAAATCACACGAATCTAAAGTTGCTTCCGTCGCCTCTCCCATACCATGAAAAAGTGTCGAAATCAATTAGCTTTTTAAAGTATTCCCAAGTGATGCCGGGTCACGTTTCACCGACTGGTTCACAAACACACACGCCAACTATGGAAGGGGACAATATACGATTGTGAGGCGCACAATCCCTGCGCTTGAATAAATCTCAATTGTTCCAGCAGAATAGGGGGCGACGCATCACCCAGCCGAGTTACGCGCAAAACGGGGACGACATATGGCACGCGAAGCGCCGTGTTCTTCCTCATTTGTCTCGTACGCTTTTCTCACATTTCAAACAATGCATTTCCTTATTATCTCGTCAGAGAATCGGGGAAAACAATATTCGATCAAAAGTAGGGAATTCTGTGAAGAATCCCGGTTTTTGTATCACAAGAATGAGAAGGCCTTGAAGTGAATCTGTCTGTGTGCATCTATACCTACTACCTACCTATTTGTCTGGCTATCTACTTGTCTGTCTGCTTATCTGTTTGTGTGTCTATCTATCAATCTATCTACGTATTTATTTACTTGTCTATTCGTCTGCGCATCTACTGAGCTATTTGTCTGTCTATCTGTTTATCTGGCATCCATATCCATCCATCTATTTACTTGTATATCTATCTACCTACTTATCTATAAGTCTATCTGTCCATCTCTATCTGTCTTTCTATCCATCTATTTACCTATCTACCTATGTGCGAGTCTGTTTATCTATCTACCTGTTTTCCTGTCATCTATGTCCATCCATCTATTTACTTATATCTATCTACATACGTATCTACCTGTATCTATCTACATATCCATTTGTCTATCTACCTATCTGCTTATCTGACATCTATTGTCATCAGTCTGTTTATTTATACATCTGCCTACATCTGTATGTCTATCTGTCTATCTCAATCTCTCTTTCTATCAATCTATTTACTTATCCACCGTCTATCTATCTACGTGTCTATTTCCCTATCTGTTTATCTGTCTGCCTGTCTATCATTCTGTCAATCTATCTAGCTATCTATCTAGCTAAGGTATAAATAGTATAACCGGATCTTTTTAAAGAGAAAATTGAAGATTAGTTAGATAGTTAGATAGATAGATAGATAGATAGACAGATAGATAGATAGACAGTTAGATTGAAGACAGTCAACTATAATAAATATAATGTGAAAAATAACCAACATACCGAAAATTCGAACAATAGAAAATACGAATAATAATGAAAAAAATAACAAACAACAAATTAGTTTGAGTAAAAGATAACTGATTTTCCCATAAATGAATTCTAAATTACAGATATTAATTACAATTACAGCTAAAATTACAATTTACAATTAAATACCGAATTCAAATACTCAATGCTAATATAAAAATAAATAAAAGGATGAGGGATTTTTAGTCTTGAAATATAATAAACTTCAAAAAAATAGATTAGCCACCAGAAGGGAAAAATGAATGGGATATTCAAAAATTCCATTTAAAGAGTTGCCGGCCCCCCAGTGACGTTTACTAGCTCGACGACATACGTTTTACAAGAAAGAAGAATATCCGCATATTCTTTTCTATTTCTTGATATTTTAAAACCCATAATTTTTCCCCTGAAAGACTCGCGTTGTAATGAAACAGACTGAACAAGAGCCGAACCCTTAGAGACGAGTGACACTTGAAACGGGCATCTGGTACGAAAAAGTGATAAACTCAACAAAAAAATAATTAAATTCATAAAACTTCTGCCTCCCTTTTTACACTATCGAATATCCGGCACGGTTTTAATTACTTCATTTCTGTTATCCACATTTTAAAAGTTATCAATTCTATGTTTGTATCAGACAGCTAATTCAACAGTCTCTTTAAATATATATTTATTTACTTATAATATTTATAAATATACTTTTAAAGACAATTCTAATTTTTTAAGTAATTTTTTTCCTCTTTTTTTAGAAACCATAATTTCGGTCACCGCAATATTGTAGAACGTGAGACTTTTCTTTTTACACAGAAATCTCGACAGAACCGTGTTACAGAAGTTGCCGTCTGGGACCCGGCAAAGGGATGAATCGAGAGGGAAGCAGACGATCAATAAAGGCACCGAGGTTCGCAACTCGTTTTAACTTAACGGATTTCAACACTTATTTAAAAAACTGTATTTTTATATCAAAATTTCTAGTTAAAATGGATATTATCTCAACAAATTGACTGGACAGGATCATGGAAAGTTGATGGAGAAAACAATCTGCTGGAAATGTCATGGAGATTTGCTGCAGTTGCGGACCCTCAACACGTGGAGGATGGAAGGAGAGGGACTGCGAAACATCTGCGTGGGAGATTAAGCTATTCACTGGGTTCTGGTCTGAGTCATAACGGACACTCCCCTTAACGGACATGCGGCTGTGGTGGTATATTATCCTTTATGATAGCGTTGGACATGAACTGGATAACGGACTGTCCGCTCGTTCAAGGTTGTAATGCACTGTCCGCGTTATACTCGACTTAGGAAGCGAGACTCTGTCCGTTGAAAGAAAAGCAACGGACAGCAGCATTTGTTTTCAGTTTCAGACGGTTGAGGCTTTTTACATGGCGAGGGTTGTCCGTCAGAGAATGCTAACAGGAAAATATTAGATATTTGCCTATGACGTAAAGTACACTTAACGGACGCCTTTCAACGGACATTGACCGAAGACAAACTTGTCCGTTGTAAAAATCAGGACGGTAAAACTGGACAGCCTAGTTCGCTTCAACAGACATCTCCATAACGGACACGGTAACACGACTTGGTCCCTTAAGTTTGACGATTGTCGAGGTTTAGGAATTGGTGTGTGTCGTAACGCACAAAAACCTATTTGACTGGATACTGGCCATAACGGGTATTTGCGTTACCGTTGATAGATAGGCAGATAGATAAATAGGTAAATGGGTAAATAGCTAGACAGGGTAGGTAGATAGAAAGATAGATAGAAAGACCTTTAGACAGATAGACAGCAGGATAACAGGGTAGCTAGGTAGATACAGAGGTAAGTTTGTAAGTAGAGAGAGAGAGACTAATAAAAGAGAGACAGATAGATAGATATAGATAGACAGACAGATAAGTAGATAGGTGGGTTGGTAGATAGGTAAATAGAAGGAAGACGAGATAGAAAGACTGACTGGTATTTAGGTAGATAGCTAGGCATTACTGAAGAGGGGCAAACCCCATCCTAACAGACTGTGTTAAACATTTAATGGTACCTTGCTTAACGGACACGTGACGTCCGTTCATGACAGACACGAAAACGGCCTGCGGCAGGGAATCCTCCAGCGAAAACAATTCGTCTTTGGTCACAGATGTGGAACGGGTGCGAAGGACAGCCTAGATTTTTCAACCCAAAAAATATAAATATAAACTGAAGAAAAAACAAAAAAGGAAACGACGGTGTAAATGCCAAACCCACACATGTGCTGAAGTAGTTAAGCTAACGAACCAAAACCGTTCCACTTTTTTTTAATCGCGGCTAATTTCCGCCTTCTCTTAAAGAGGCCCAGTGCTAAACATATCATTAACTTTAATTAGAAAAGAACTAAAACTAAATACCACTATTGCAAACCAGACATACCTGGTCATTTCAAATCCTTCAATTAAAGGTTCATTAGCCAGTAAAATTAAAGTGATTAATCAATTAAGTAAAATTCTATACAAACTTAATTTGAGCTAATTCTAACCAATTAAATTTAAGTTAACAAAATACCATTAACTCGTAAATTTAACATAAATTTAGCGTCACTTTTTAATTTAATTTATATTTCTGCTTGGTCATTGTCTATTTCTTTACAAATCGATAGCTAAGAACTAATAATCGATACTTAAGATATCCTTCGAGACAGCCAAATATCGATTCATTCTAGATAGTTTTAAGAGCTCCATTTAATAAGAACTACTGATTCGTGTATTATCGTATCGTGTAATTATCGATATAATTTAAATAGCGATACCTGTTACTTATCGATACTGAACGCGATATCGATTTAGAAGGGTAAGTCTTAAACTAAGATCATCGTCATCATCACTATCACCAGAAATGATATCCGGTACTACAACTGATCCAAATCCTCGCTAATTATCGATACTTAACGGCATCGATATCAATCACGACTCTTTTCCAACTCGATACTAAGTTCCGATAATACGCTTTTACTTTGATATACAAAAATAACGAAAAAATTACTTTTGATCCCAGGGGTGCCAGATAGAGTCCCTGATCATCGCGCAGCGCCAGATTCCCGCCGTGGAACTCGATGCTGAAGAGGCAGGATCCGGTGCACTCGGGAAGGAGTCGACCGTCGCGACTCAAGTATCGATTATTGGCCGTGTGGATGGCGTAGCGCTTGGATTCGTCGCGGAATTCCAGCGTGAACAGGGTGGACGCCCCCCAGGGGATGTTGGCGTCGACGTAGATCTCATCGCCGGCGTCGCTGAGGTGAGCGAAGCGGCGGCGACCCAACGAGCGCAGGTTCACCTGTGGACGCGCGGCCAGGTGAACATACCTTTCAAATAACAATACCGGTAACTCGTTAACATATACACCTACTGAAAAATTATCTTTTAACTTAATCAACTTAAAATTTATATATTTAGTAAGTAAAAGTAAGTTAGAACCTTATTAGATAATTATCTTTCTTTTTTTAATGGGAATCGGGAACCGAAACTGAATGTATGAATTTATCCAAAAAAAATTTCAAAACAAATCTCAAAAAAGTGAATTCAATCTGAAACTAAACTAAGTAAATATTAACGTAATTTACAGGAATAATAAATTCTTAAAAATATTTTATACAGTCAATGGTTCAGGCATAACAATTAAGAAATACTATAGTTTTTGCTGTTTCAATAAAAGTTGAAACAGGTTGAACACAAGCAAGTTATATTAGTTACACGGTTATAAAAAAAAGCCTTTGGCACTGATAAATCTACTCGGTTAAGTTGGGGGAAAAAGCCACGGAAGAAACACGTTGGCAGATGATGGGGGCATAGACTGATAGAGTCAATATCTCTGTTGTGACAGATTTATTACCAGAGCTCGGCGTCTCCGGGAGTCTTGGCCGTGCAGACCAATTTGTCGGACGCGGCACCGAGGAAGTATCCGCGACCCGGGTGACGAAGAGCCCATCGGCCCCCGTTGTTTTCCTGAACGACGATCTCGAAGCGCGCGCCGTTATCCTTCTCCTCGGAATCGCAGGTAACGTTGCCGAACTATAAGTCAACATCAACGGGGGGGAAAGGTCAACAAAGGGCCGTTTCGAGATAACGCGGTGTAAATTATGGCGATGGATGTATCAATCGTTTTTTGTTTAATCATAGATTTCCTGTTTTATTTCAATATCTAATTCCATGTTAAATTTTAGGTGACCGAAATATGGAATTTTAACCTCGGATAAATGGCTATCAGTACACATTTAATGTGAATTGCTATTATAATTTAGTGATTAATCAAATCTTAAGTTTTGGTACGCATCTCAGACTTGATTTTATGAATAGTTTTGGGTTACGATTTTGGCGGTTACGCTATACGCATTTCATAATCAAAATTTTTGTTCTGTGTTTTAGAATGTGCAAGTGTTTACCTGGTCGACACTCAGGTATTTGTCCAGGTGTGACCTGAGACAAACAGCTTCCGTGTTGTCCCCGAAGGGTAGCAGTGACCACAACTGCTTCTTTTTCAGGGCGGCACCATTCGAGTTAATCTAAATTCAATAAATACAGAAGACATTTTTATTAATGTCTTCGACAAAATTTCATGTAAACCTAAACTGTCAAAATATTGGTTAAGAATTTCACAGTATTCGAGTGCAGTAATGTAAGTGATTTAATAACCAGTCAGCAGGCCCTTCAGACCGTACTCTGTAAAATCGCATATTACGTTGGATTCAAATGTAATTTAGCTTTGTTATAATTCAGAGTTGGTGGATCATGTGAGTTTACCTTGAAACCGAAGGTCTCAGCAGTGAGATAACGCTGGGCCGAGTTGAGAAGTCCGATGGTCCAGCATCCGCTAATGTTGCTGCTTCCGTTCAGATTAGCGCCAGCTTCCCCATTGCTATGTCCATTAACGCCCGTCATCTATTCATTGTTTAAGAAGAACAAAAACAAATTTGACTGATAATCACATGAGATGTGACCCTTAAATTCTTATATAAAGAGTGGCGAAATCTATTTAACTTTGACTGATTTTCAGTGTTATAGTCCGGCTATCCTTTGTCTGGGGATCGTAATACGCGTCACTATGTAGTCACGTGACTATAATTAATTATACTCGATATTAGGTTTTGTAATCTGTATAGTGCTTTGTACCTAAGCAAGTGGTTTGTCTCATTATTGACTCGATTGAATCTTGACTGACTCACATTCAACAGATTGGATTCGGCATCCTCAGATGAGTCATTGAATTTAATGACTCGCTGAATGGGAATCAAGTTCGTTACCACCGATCTACACATACCAAAGATTCTCAGATTCTCGTATAAATCTTAAAGCTGTTATCACTTGCTCCTCTGTTCTAAGACCCATGATGACTCAATAGTAATCTAAAACAAAGCTCCACTCAAGTGATTCTTGTATGAATCTTGTATGAATCCTTAAGACAGAGCGATTTTTAACTCGGACGGTTCTCTCCTTCATGGTTAACCTTTGATATTCACTGAATTACTATTATGCATTGAGACTTTCTACGGATTCTATAACGACTCCAGAAAGCTTCACACGTAATTCTTGATCTGATTCCCGTAGGGATTCTAAATCATTCCGTCCTGACGACTCACAGATCTTATACACAAGAATTCTCCAATTCATGAGTGAATCTTTAAACAATTCTCACTGGTTTCTCTTTTATAAAGTAATTCACGGCTCGTCAATCACTTCAGGCCGACTCTTAAGACTCCCGGTAAGAATCTTGCACGATTCTTTAAACAATCACATTCTAAACTAATCTTTAATGTCAGCGATTTTCTCATTGACTCAACTTGCTTCATGCTCTACGCAATGCAAACCTTCTATAGATTCACACCTCTAAAAAGAAGATTCCCACACGATTCTTAACCCGATTCCTAAAAAAATTCTCTGGAACACCTCACTCACTCATACGCACATGTCCCTAAAAGATTCTCTGATTCTCATATAAATCGTTAATCCACGAGATTCTCTAAACGAATCTTTTTATGAATCTTAGGCAATTTTGAAACTTAAACGAGTCTTTCATGACTCGAAACCACACAAAACGCTCATTGTCTTTTTTCTACCAATCTCAAGCTTTTATTGAAAAATACAAACAAAACTAAGTTTAAAAAAATGAATTACGAAAGACGTAATGATGTTTTGTGAAGAGGTCTTCATCTGTTCCGCTCATTCTGCCCTCCAGCTGTAGCTCGCAAGGGGTCATATGGCAGCAGCTGTTTTCATCAAAAGTCTTTCTACTTTTTCAACCTTCTCTCTATTTTCGCCCTGAGAGGTTTTTAAAGGGACAAAACCCTCGTTTGGTTTCTCGGGCAAGATTCGCCCCCCAGCCAGAATTCGGAAACGAGGCAGACCCATTCATTTCAAGTGGAGCAAACTCTGGGCGACATTTTACAGTTTCGTGCGTTTGTTTTTCGCATTTTTTTTTCCGGAAAAATATTCTAACCACCCTCCTCCCCCCCATCTTCGCCCCCTAATCACCCTCTTTAACTGTCGCAGTTACCCCCTCTTCGCATCCCTCGAACCCCTTCAAAAAATAAACTTAATATCGTTTAATTTAAATGAGCATAAAAAATCGACCCTAAAAATAAAAATCCAAGAAAATTTCAAATTACACCAATAATCTATTAAGAATAGAAAAATGAATTTCTGATTAAATCGAAAACGGTTTAAAAAATATATATGAGAAATATATAACCGCACGAACTTCCGCTTTGGCCGGCACACAGATAATTTTTTAATCAACCAAGACGAGCCAAGAAAGAATAAATAAGCAATATTTTTTCCCTTTTTTCCCCCCCTGAGTTATCTACACAAAAAAATATTCATGAAAAAATCGCCTTTGTTCCAGGACTACAAAATTGCTTCTTCCTTCTCTTCTGTATAAAACAGAATCGACAAGGATTAAGTAAAAACCATAAACAAAAACAGCGAAACAAAGGAAAGACACGCTCAGCAGGGGATTCAAACCCTTCCTCTTTTGAAATATAATAAGTATAAATTGTACCCTGGCAACTGATTTAAGCATTTTGATGAATCAAATTACCTTTAGGTTTAATACGAGTTAAGGTGGAGATTCAGTTAACTGTGAGTGAAGTTTTCTTTTGACTAAATCAATCGTTTTGACACTTCTGGGTTTTTCTTTCACGGTACAGAGCGCACAACAAGCTTTCGAGTAAAATATCGACGACCCAACTGCGCCGGCCGAGTCGGGCTTCTGCGCTAGTCTTTCACCAACCAACGACCGGCCTGGAACGTCAATGTCCAGCTGTCGCCCCCAAAAGGGACGCTTAACGCCATCTAGCGGTTAAATGACATCCTACTCATCGAATCTGGAGAAAATTCTGGAGAACTTCGTGAATTTCCGGAATTCCTCGACAGGCGGTATGTAGATAGTTTGATCGTACGGTAAAATTGACAGCTTTTCTAGGTTTGTGTTCCAGTTCCAGCACTTTGCAAGCTATATGATTCATATAAATGGCCTTGAACGTCAATTAACGTCATGTAACGGTTTAATGACGTCTTCTTACATATTATTGCTGGAGATAATTTTGAAGATATCCTGGAATTCCTGGATAAAATCCTAAGATGTTAAATAGGCAGATAGTATTTTATGGTAAACGATTTCAGTTCTCCAGGGTTGTGTTCCAGTACTTGGCAAAAACCTAGTTAAGGCTAGTGGCCAGCCTAGAATTCCTGGACAAAATTCAAAGATAGTAAATAGTGACTAATACATTAATTTAGAACTCCAGATTTTCCAGGTTTGTGTTCCAGTACTTTGGAAGATCCTAGATGAAATTATTGGCCAGTCAATACATTTAACGTTTAAATGACATCCTACTTATGAACCCTGGACGAAATCCTGGAATTCCTGGACAAAACCTAAAACGGTAAATAGGCATATAATGTTTGACGGGAAAAACTCCAGTCATCCTGAAATTCGTGGACAAAACGCGAAGATAGTAGATAATTATTACTACATTAAAGGTGGAAGTCCAGGTTCCCCAGGTTGTGTTCCAGTACTTTACAAAGTCATCCATGCAGTCTACCTTGCAAAATACATCCTACTTGTCAACCCTGGACAAAAGCACTGGAATTCCTGGACCAAATCAAAGGTAATAAACTACATTATTAGGTTACGGTATAATTCCAAGTTCCACGGGTTCGTGTTCCAGTACTTTGCAATGTACTTTTTAGTCTGGAACGTCAATATCCACATATCAGGAAAACGGACACTTAAACGACATCCTATGTTCGTCAATCCTGGAGAAATCGTGGAATTTCTGGACAAAGTTAAAAGCAATACATATAGATATTATTACGTAAACGGTACAATTCCAGGTTCTTCAGCTTCTCTGAGCTTATATGTTCCAGTACTTTACAAGGTCTGAGATGATATTTTTAGCCTGGATATTTAGTCCAGGAATTAAAGTTGACTGGACGATAGATAGACACGTTTTGTAATGTACACTTAGAAACTACTCACCTGTAAACGAAACGAAAACCGCAAACAACACCGAAAGGCAGCCAACCTGAAACTGGTGGGGGCGACTCTGATTTATTTTTTCTCACCGAGAAATATTGCTTCGGCCATTTTCCCTCATCTTCTTCGTCTTCTCCAATTCCAGATCTCTTTTTTTTATCTAAATATTTAACTTAAACTTAAGTGAATTAAACGATATAAAATTGAAGTAGAAATAAAAGCGTATAACCGGGAATGTTTTACCAAGTTATTTACTTGGAAAATTTGTAATATGTTCTGGGGAGAGAGAGAAAAAAATGTGTAATGGAACAGACGGGCAAAAACTTCCATCAGGCATCTGTTACGCTTAGCTGGGCGGCTCTGGGTTCCTAAAACCGCAGTTCGTATACTGGCGACATTTGGTGAACTTAACATTATTTTTTCCGTGTTTTCAACAAAAAAGTAACAAATAAAAATGAGTAACTCGTAGACGAGTATGTGGGTTATGCGAACACCCACCAAGGAGAAATTCTAACTCTTGAATAAAATTCCAACGCTTAAATATCATGGTTTAATAATATATAATATATGAATAACCGTTAAGTATATTTGAATTTAAAACGCTATTTAAGTTGAACGGTTAACTCTCCCCCTCCCCAATGGAGTTTTTAATTAGGGTAATTAATAGAATTAATCATCATTTACTGATGATTCACTCTACTTCATTTTCAAGCAATATTTTACTTAATTAAAATTTAAAACAAGTGTTTTTTTAGTTATAACTTAATTGGTACAGTTTAAGTTTATTATCCATTGATCAGGTTTTATGACGCTTCCTGTAAATCATATAATTAATAAGTTTAATATCAGCCATAAATGTTAAAGCTGTCGTTATAATATGTATATTTTTTTAAGTTTATGGTTAGCGCATTTCATACTTTATGACTTTCTGTTATTTCTAATTATTCAGGTATGTTCGGCAGTCAGCTGAGGACCCGTTAGCCTCTTTCGGTCGAGTACAACTGCGGTGCCCGTGTCGCCACTGAATCGTTAAATCAACCGTGAAGGGTACGCTTGGAGCATCGAGTGTTTGGTGAGGATATCATCAACAAAATCAGCCAATTTCTAATTAAATAATCAGCTAGAATCTACCGTTCAAACGTCAGTAAGTGTTGGGTTGATCTTGTATCCAGATCAGTTAACTTAAGTGAATTAAATTAAAGTTTAAACGACATGGTTAACTTGTAAGCAGAACGGGACTGTTTCGCAGATTTCGTTGTAACAGACGAAACCGTTATTGTGCAAATGGCGAGATGATTACCGTATCGTTTTATGTTTTTTTAACAATGCAAGAAGTCGAGAAAGCAGAACGAAGCATATGACGTAATAATCTTGTTTAAAAGAGCAACCGGGTTCCTTTCTATATATTTATATTTAGATATTATAAGAGAGGAGTTTTCATTGGTAATGACGAAACGAATGTGAAGGTCAAATCCCAGCTGTTTTGGTTGTATTACCCAACCAACTGTAGCGCTCTTTCTGGTTGCTTCTTTAATAGCAACAGATGGAGGTTATTTACTCGGCCAAAGAAATCTGATGGAGGAGAAATTATATGGAATCTGCTTCCTTGCCATGTGGTTATATTTTAACACTGGAAACATGATTATTTGTGGGATTATTATTTATAAATTCGGAATTCAATTACTACTGCGGTCTTGATGTATTTTGTAAGAATTATCAAGAAATAATTGAGGGTAATTCGATATTTCGATGTCGATTACCGACGCTTTTTTGGCTTCGAAATTTTATTTGAAAGACTTCGATTTTTCAGTGAAGAGCAGTACTGTGGATCTATATCTATTTATCAATCTATCTGTCTATCTATCTATCTGTCTATCTATCTACCTATCTGTCTGTCTATTTATCTATCTATCTCCTATCTATCAATCTATCTATCTATCTGTCTATCTATCTTTCTATCTATCTATCTTTCTATTTATCTATCTATCTATCTGTCTGTCTGTCTATCTGTCTGTCTGTCTATCATTCAATCTACGTATCTGTATATCTATCTATCTGTCGGTAAATAATGCAATTATGAGGGACTTTGCTGTTTAGTGACTCGTAGTACACTAGGGAAACCGTGCATCTGTTCTCAAAGTGGGTTACGTGCCACTACTTGCCGGATAAAAAACTTGAACAGACTCTCGAATCTATTTTTGTTTATTTCCTTTTTGGTTCTGATCTACCTCTTCTTTCCTCTTGACCAGTAAGTTGTGTATTTTTAATTACAGTATTCATTGTATTATTGATTTCCAGATTGTGAGTTTTCGTGATAAGTTTTTGCCCCAGATCATGATGTTATTTACCCTTTGACCGCTTTGACCATGAATTTGAATGTCGGAAACTGTTCTCTCTGCCAGGAACTGCACTTGAGATGACCGGAGCGAGCATCCAGCATTCCCTCGTTCGTAACGGTCACCGCAGACCTTATGAATCACGGATTCCGGGTCTTTAGATGCAGTTTTCCAAGTCCTTGGTTTCTTCGATCAAATCTTTTCTCATGGTTCTTTTCTTCAGGTATTTACCTTATTGTATTCTTGATTTTCAATTTTTCCGAGTCTTAGATTCGTCTCACTACCAACTCACTGCCCAAAGTGGGTTGCGTGTCACTAGTAATGTAAACGCCATGTTAAAAAACTTGCGTGATATTCAGACTTCATCGTGTATTTTTATTACTATGGTTTAATTATTCAGCATTTAATCTTAAAAAATCTTAATAATATTTGGGATTTTAGTTTTGTTAAATTTTAGCAATAAATTTGTAAAAAAGAATGCAACCACATTTAGTTTCCATGTCGCAACGCTGGGCATAATCGAATGACAGGTCCATGTTATTGCTTCCTCCTATCATCGTAAACATTAAGATTAAGAGAGAAACAGACTGCAAGGAAAATATTATTTCCTAGGTATTTGTCAGGAAAAAAATGGATACTCATTTGAAATTGGAGAGGGTAATTAATTGGAAATAACTACTTTTCCTTATAATTATAAAGGCTGTGTTCATAACGTAATTATCAATAAAAACAGAAAATGGCTCAAATAGAAAACACCCACTTGCAATGAGATTTACATGACTCCAGTGTTTTCATCTTAGCAATTTTGTATAACATTTTAAGGAGATGTCGGGTCTCGCCGTTCTGAGGGAAGCGTCGCAGAAGAGTTCGCAGATCTGCAAAGGAATGGTTAACATCCTGACGTCATTCGAGCAGCGTCTGGAAAAACTCGAGGAGACAATCTTACCCGTTTATCAGGAAACTGAACACTTGCAGCGCAAACAAGAGAGTAATGACATAATCAGAAGTTATAGAAGTGCAAACTAATTGATTAACATTGATGTCAGATATCGAGAAGACGCTGGCCAGTCTCGACCACGTCATTGGTTACTACAATGTCAGTCGTGAGGTTGAGCCAATCATTCGTGACGGACCGGGCAAGTGCGGGCTGGATAAGTTCTTACGTGCGTTGGAGAGACTTCAGAATGCCATCAGTTTCTTCGAGAAGAACAACCCGCAGAGTGTGGAACTCGAGAATGTCGTATGTTACCCAACTTTTGTGCACAACTCACATCCCTTTTTAATCAACCAAGTATTCTTTTCAAGATGGGGCTTTTCGAAACTGGCGGAGACACTATGAGCCGTGAATTTAAAGAAATTGTAGCCAAGTACAGCAGACAGGTGTCGCCGAATACTCTTCTGGATTTGGTGTCTGTTGATGATGGTATCAAACATGTAAGGTTTTGAGTTAGCAGTTTTTAAGGTTTTCATTTTAGCAGAATTACCTAAGGAAAATATGAAGGCCCTGCAGAACTTTCCCGACAGTGTTACCAAGGAACTCGTCGCCATGGCCGACTGGCTCATCACCCACAACCGGGATGATTTTATGAATGTATCATCAATTTTCTCCATGATCTTATACTAATTAATATTAAAGTATTAATAAAGAAATGCCATATGATGTTACATATATGATTATGCATTACAAAGTAGTAATAATTAAAGAATGTAATGAATTCAGTAATATTACAAAATATCAATATATTTATATCTAACATTTGAAAAGTTAATTTCGAGCTCTTATTTATAAATTTAATAATATATTAAAAACAAATACTTAATAATGCATTCTGGTAAAGATGATTTTATTTGTATATCATAATTATTAAGTCAATACTATAATAACAAAGTAAAAAAATATACTACATTAATATAATATATTAATAGTTATCTGTATATTCTTTTTCCTTTATTAGGTTTACGCTAGATTCAGAGCTACAGCAGTCCAGAAGTCGGTGCAGAACCTGCGGGAACACCAGCGGGCGAACAGCGGGGGAGGTGCAGCCTCGGGTAGCGCCAGCCAGGGAGCCAGTCCCGCTGTTCCAACAACTGGAACTTCACCTGGAGTCGTAATATAATTATTAACCAAACTAACTTATTCAACTTGAATTATAATGTTTTACACGCCTTGGTTAGCCGAAGTACGGGGCCCGCTACGACACGCCCAGCAGAAAGACGTCCAAGAAGATTCAGCAATTGTAAGTTGATGAGAAACCTGACTATTGATTTTTACGATACAATCGTTGTTAACGTATTTTTTTAATTCGACCGAATTTATTCTGTCGAAATTGAATTGATTTTTCTAATTTTGTGCTTTTATTTATAGGCTTGAGCGGAAGGCGAACCAAATGCTTCTCAAGGCTTCCCAGAGCGGCTTGACGGGACTGGGATCACGACGGACGGCCTTGCTTACCGGTAATCGATATGGAACATCTAGATCTTCCTTATCAGTTACCTTAAGTTTATGATAATGTTAAATTCAAATTGCTTTTGTATGTTAAAGTCAAACATGATGCGTTTGAATAATATTTAAAATTTAGTTAAAATTAAATAAAAACCAGCAAGTAATGAAGGCGTATACAATCTGGTATGTTGGAAGCAGTTTGTCTGTATAAATACGAAGTGGTTAAAATAATGAAATGTTTTGAAATTGCAGATAACAAGGACGAAATCGTCGAAGAACAGGAGATTGTCTGGTTTTTGACTGAACTGACGGCTCTACTGCGCCTGCTGCAGTCGGAATTATCGCAGATGATGGGCATCATCCCGCTCCCGCATCACAAGTCTGTGCTGTCGATTGTCTTGAAGGACTCGCTGGATATTGTGTTCCAGGACGAAGAGGTATTACTGTCGCTTTTAGTACTGCTAACTGTCTGTGCTACAGTTGTAAATCTTTGGCACATTGCTCTTTTTGCCTTACTACTATTACCACTAGTTTTTGCTAAAACTACTATCACGGTATTATCTACTTTGCTAATAATCAGTACACTCTTACTGTCACCGAGTCTCGCTGAAATTACGTCTACTGCTGCTACCACTATTGCTACTATCTTCCATTACTATTACTATTGCTAATCCAGTAGCGCGCTATTACTATTACGACACTTCTAAGCTATCACAGCATAAGGGTAGCTTGTTATGCTGTTACTAAGCTGTAGTACAGCTAGTGATACAGTACTGGGGCCAGGTTGGCCCGGGGGTAGAGAGCCTACCGTTCGACCGAGGAGACCCGGGTTTGATCCCGGCTAGAGGTGGAGCAGTCAAAGGGATCTACTCGAATCAAGTTTAAGTAAACAGCAAGGAATAAGTACACAGTCAAGATGATGGTGAAAATAGAGTAGTGTTACTATTACTGCGCGTGCTACTCTCCTACAGCTAATAATACTAGTGTGAATAGTGGTTTACTCATGGCATCCCTAGGACTAAGACAGTTACTTCTAGAGATGCTGTGCTACTTTGCAGCACGCTCATACTTCAACAGAGTTCCTACTAGTAAATAGCTTCCATCTTCGGCAGTTTTAGATGTGGAGGAATTTACATCACAACTAAAGTTCACGTCGCAAATGTAACATTAAATTGTCAGTGATTGCGAGCCGTTTAGTTCGAGTAAAATAAAATTCTGGAAGAAAAACACTGGACGTAAGTTGGATTACTACTATTTGCTAGCGATACTATTCTGTTACTATTACTATTGCTATTTAATTACGATAGTACAGACCAGTATCACTGCTACTAGCACCGTGGAAGGCGTAGTCTATTTTAGAACGTTAGCAGTAAAGCATAAGATTCATGTGTAATATTTAAATTATCTCTAGTAGACAAATAGTGATTGTAAAACGGTAATCGGCTTGTTGTAAAAACTCTTACACAGTTTTTTAAAAATATTTCTCGTACACAATTTTATCTGATTGTTTGTGTTACTCAAATAGATGTTTTCTTTTTTCTCTCGATATTATAGAGTGTGAGCAGCCGAGCCCGTCGCGGCGTTGCACGCAACGATTTCTCCGCGGTGCTGCTCCTCTTCCCGGTGCTTCGGCACCTTGTCTCACTGAAAGGGGACTTTGACAAGATGCTGGAAGGCTGTGACACGGCTGTCCGCAATAAATTCTATCAGATGGTCAACTCTTTGCACGCAACGGTAACGGGGCGATAACATCGGTTTTTACAACTTGTCGTAAAACTTAGCTTTTTGTTTTGTACATGTCTCTAAAGTTAGTCACATTTGATAATTTTACATCAGGAATCATGGTAGAAAGAAACGTAGATACACTGATAGATAGATAGATAGAAAGATATATCGCCAAACAGACAGACAGACAGACAGAGAGATGGAATAGTTAGACGGATAAATGGATGGATAGATAAATAGACTGACAGATAGATAGGTAGGTAGATAGTGAGTTAGACAAATAGATAGATAGGTAAATCATTAGTTATGTAGTTAGGTAGAAAGATAGCAAGGTAGATAAACAGACTGATAGATAGACAGATAGAAAGATATATAAATAATATAGGTAGATAGATAGATCGCCAAACAGACAGACAGACAGACAGATGGAATAGTTAGACGGACAAATGGATGGATAGATAAATAGACTGACAGATAGACAGGTAGGTAGATAGTGGGATAGTCAAATAGATAGATATGTAAATGATTAGTTACGTAGTTAGATAGAAAGAGATTGACAAGCAGTTAGATAGATAAACGGACAGACAGATTGATAGATCAGACAGATCACTTATAAATCAGTTCAGATAGAAGAACGAATGCCATGTGATTTTAAATTTCACCCTTCCAGTTGTGCTCAGATCCCGTTCTTTTGGTAAATTCTATTCAGTGTGGAAAGTCCCTGGAAGACTTTGCAGAGCTCGTCCGCTCGGAAAACGCCACACCGTTGCCTCGCGACGGTACCGTGTTTGAGATGACCAGCAACGTGGTGGTTTTCTTGCAGCAGTTGACTGACTTGGCTGACACCGTGGGACCTTTGTTAGCCCAGGACGAAAGCTACTCCAACGCGCTCCTCTACACGCAACCTTGGGCTAGGACGGAAAGAAATAAGGCGTTCCTCGGGCTCTATATAAGTATGGTTTACTTTTCTCCCGTCGTTTACTTAAGACGGAATTTCCTCTTTGATTTTACATAATGATTACTTAACAGTTGGTTAATAATTAATGATTAATGTTAATATTAGAAAATACTAAACATGTAATTAGGTTTTTTAACCAACAGCCAGATAATTCCAAAAACAATAAACGACGGTCTAACTAATGCAGAAGATATACAAATTAGTTATTTAAATTACCAAATTCGGAAGCTGAATTAAATGTTAAGCTGACTGGAATTTATTTACTTTTATTTATTTATTTACTATCTTAATAACCTTGCCAGTTCAAATCAATTTGAACACTGACAATGTCCTCAAGCGTCTCAAACTTAGCTGGTCTTTTTATAAAACAGTTTTCGGTAATCAAGCAACCGTATACTGAAGTGTAAAAGAAACTTTAGTAACTTGCTAACTTGTTACGTAAGGATACGAAGAGCTTGGTATTTTTAAATAATTTAAAAAAATTCTGAATCTAAATTTGTTATCAAAAGTAGGCATAGCTCGAGTTAAATCAGGTGTAGTAACACTTACATAAGCTATGGAAACGAGCCTCTCTTTCCTCTGTTGATTCATTAACGCGCTGAGTGGCTTCTCGAGGGCCCATCTTAACGGTCTTCTGAAAACGTTAATATCAAGTGAAGTTTGCCGGTGAAACCCGACCGATGTTGCCATGCAATCGGATATGAGGTCAACTTGAGCTATGACGTAGAATTACATTGATTTAATGTACTTTTTCGAATTTTTTTTGGAAAAGATAACGTAACATTGCTTTTTTATATTATGTCGTTTTATGTTCGCTGCTTATTAAAACAAAATATAAAGTTGTATATGTATTACATGTAGACATTTATACATATAGATATATGTACCATTTAAATGTACATAGGGATATAGATATAGATAGGTATAAAGATAGATAGATAGATGGATAGATGGATAGATAGACAGATAGATGGGTAGATAGATATATATGTAGGTAGGTAGGTAGTTAGATACAAAGACAGACAGATAGATAGATAGATAGATAAAGGATAGATAAATGAACTGAAAAATTTAGAGATAAATGGATAGGCAGTAGATAGTCAGATAGATAGACGAATAGACAAATAGATAAGTAGTTAGATAGTTATTAAATCTACAAATAACGTTTCAGGTTTTAATCGTTTGCGTTTGTTTTCTAGAGCGGATTTTAGTTCAGTTGAATTTGACGCTGGTCAGCAAGAGCGACGCCTACAACGACGCCACCCTGCGCTCCGTCTTCCGCCTCAACAACAGCCATTACCTCCTAACGGCCCTGCAGAGGACGGGACTCATCCAGCTGCTGGCCGTCGTGGAACCCGAGTGCGAGAACATCTACCGTGAAATGATTGAGGAGCAGAAACGACTCTACTCGCAGTGGTCAGTCTCCTTTGAATCATCATTTTCAATTTTTTTAGTTAGTGTTACTTAATCCAGTGCAAATCGGGGAATTGCCGGGACTTTTGGATAGTTATTGTAGAATAGCAAGTCTCGGCAGAAAATGCCGGACATAAGGACATACGGGGTTTACCGTGCTAGCAGCTTGATTTCTTTTACTTACCTTGCGAATCGCTTTTATATCACAAGAGCCAGGATTCTCGTCAGCATGGTCAATGGAATGGGCGATTCACAAGTCGCGGTCTTCAAGTAGGTTATCTGTGATAGTAAGTGAATGTCGGGACGATCAAATTAGATGTGCAATAGGCAGTTAAGCAGGTATCATAAGGTATTCCTCGTAAAAGATATCGAGTTGCAGTCTTGGTTAGGTCAAACTTCGTTTTTAATTTTCGATGTTTAGACGTCTTAACCGAGGATGGCCCGTTGAATTCGATCCCTGCGTAAAGCCGACTTGGGATTTGGACTCTTGTCGACTCAAGTCGGTTAACTCGGCCTTGGCCTGCATATATCTTCAACTCTGATTCGACTCGACTTGAAGACCAAGGTCGTCGACTTGACATCGACATGGGAATGAACCCTAAACTGCTTCAAATCAGTTTTCTGTATAGGAGCCTATGGATCCTTATGGGGAGTTTACTATGTAACGTCATAATGCACAAGCCGTAACTGTTGCACTTGTTTGGGTGTTGATATCCTAATTAAAGCTGTTGTTACATTGTACATTAGGTAGAACAAGATAGGCTAGTTTCCATGCCTTCTGTACTAAAAGGTAGCTGAGAAGCTTGTAACCATTAGATAGTCCTAAACACGATTAATGAAACTCGATCAGTACTTGGCATGTTGTGCTAGAGCGAGATCCTGAAAGAAGTATTTCAGATCGCTATGGTTGATAATTCGTTGCGAACAATTCAAAAGTGGGTAAGATGAGAGTTTTGTCTTCTTTTTTTCATTTATAGATAGATAGATAGACAGGCAGATGAAATAAATAGATCGATAGTCAGGTATATAGACGGATAGACAGACAGATAGATCGACAAACAGATAGAAAGGTTTACTTGTCCCAAAACTACGCAATTTCTGACAAGGTTCTATCTCAATTTAGAATTTTATATTCAAAAGCAAAGGTCTTTAAAAGTATGTCTCTATCGTTACGAAAGCATTTCTGAATGTCGGTCTTCATTGAATCTCAATTTACGTGCACAGGAGAATCAAAGCTCGTTCTCGTTGTTTACTCAGATTGCAGTCGAGTAATTGATTATGGCGGAAACCGCAAAGTGGTCTGCTCTTGCGGGGAAAGATATTTGGTGGGTTGTCGTGTTTACTGAAAATAAAACGGGTTTGGGGCAATCGCATCGACATCGACACACGATAGGACCAAGATGTGTTATTTCGGGTCGAAGAGTCTTGTCAAGGCGTGACCATGTCGACATAGTTCCATAGGCAGTGTTCGTCGCTGATAACTTGGACTGTTCCATCTGAAATTCCTCTAGCGGTAGCTGTACAAAACAGCTTCGTTGAATGGTTTTCACAGTGTCAAATGAAAGGCATTTTTATGTTGAATTAACCTGTGTTCAGTCTCTCTAGAGCAACAAACAAGGGACACTTTGCTGGGGGAAAAGTTGATTGCGTAATCCTCTCACATTGTCAATAGTATAGCAGTGTACAAATTACCGAGTGTAGAGCTAATAGTATACTTGACATACTCATAGAGTTTCGTTTAAATCGGCTGGTTTATTAACCCGAAATCAAATCCCAAGGTTTAAGATTATTCAAATTTCCCGCCCTTGAGAATCTTGTTTTTTTTTTATGTCCTGAACTGTTAGAGACGTTAAATTAAGGGTGGGTTATCATAATCACGTGATGATTTAAACTGTATACAAGCTACGGTGCCGAAGCACAGAATTATGTCACTGGGATTTGTAAATACGTTTGTTTTGTATTAACAAGTTTATTCAGCCCAGCTGGCTTGTAATTACCGGTTACCAGGTACGCTGTCTGCGATAGAATAGGTCCGTTACCATGGAGTACTACCCCAAGGATAGCTTGTGATCCATTTCCTGACTGGAAGCAGTTATTAAGAGGTTATCAGCAATACCTGAGTTTACACGGTTGGGAGATTTTTTCGCGGCTACAAAGCTGCTGGTTTTGTCGGTAATTGACCAACATATTGAGTGGTAAATCAGTCTTGTTTTGATTCTGTACTTAACAGGGAAAAATTTACTGTCACTGTCACAAACCACCTGGGTTTTGTCAGAATTAGTTTGGCTGATGTTCGAAAAGTGATTTGTTTAAAAGGAAGTGGAAACGCGTTCTTGGGTCTGACGATCGAGTTGGATGTCTGTTCTTGGCACTTGTGGCGTTTGTTAAATCGACTGATGGGATACGGTCTCCATTTTCACGGTTGTGAATAGAATTTAACGCAAACATTTTCATGACGTATGCTATTTATGTATATTTTTGTTTAAAAATCCATCCCTAATAGATATGCTTTAACAGATTAATAGTTAAAAACAGAGTTAATTGTGAAGTTTTCATTACATGTACCACTTATGTATATTTATAAAAATCTGTCCCTATTATATATGCTTTAACAGATTAATTTTAATATGGAATTAATATCATGAATTTGTATAAGGAATGGATGTATCGGAGATCT
Organism: Leptestheria dahalacensis; assembly: GCA_022114935.1. NCBI lineage: Eukaryota > Metazoa > Arthropoda > Branchiopoda > Diplostraca > Leptestheriidae > Leptestheria > Leptestheria dahalacensis. The sequence goes on along the minus strand of JAIQCU010000050.1, from coordinate 54,873 downwards.
GGAATTATATCCAGAATTATACGTCTGGTCTGGAACCGTTCAGGACTGTTGCATAACATCACGAGTACCATTAAATAAAATAATACAGCTTTTTTAATCATGATAGATAGGTGGATAGATAGATAGATAGATAGATAGATAGATAGATAGATAGATAGGTAGGTAGATAGACGGATAGATAGATAGATGGATGGATGGACAGATAGATGGATAGATGGATAGATGGATAGATGGATAGATAGATAGATAGATAGAAATAGATGGGCAGCCAGATAGATAGATAGATAGATGGATGGATGGACAGATAGATGGATTAGATAGATAGATAGATAGAAATAGATGGGCAACCAGATAGATAGATAGACTGATAGATAGATAGATGGATGGATGGACAGATAGATGGACAGATAGATAGATAGATAGATAGATAGATAGATAGATAGATAGATAGATAGATAGATAGATAGGTGGGTAGATGGGTAGATAGTTAGATACTGTGTGAATTGATGATAACTTATAATTAAGTGACGAGTGATGATAGCCAGGGCTTTTAAGCAACCTTCCAATCAACTTTGCCTGTTCTAGCATTCCAATAATATTATATTTAAGAATGAATAACGTTTCTGAGGTATGACTGTTCAATTCCATGACGTAACAGTACGAATACCGTCCAACTAGTGCGGTATTAAATTAACTATCACAGGAACTATACCAGTAACTAATACAAACCAAACTATGACGATTAGACTATAATCAGATTTTTCCTCTGAATTTATTTAGTTGGAATAAAGTCTTGGTTCCAATCTGGTCTTCAGAAGACGTTCCAGCGTCCGTACTTCAGACGGGCAAGCTCCGTGAAAAGGACAAAACCCTCATCAAGGAAAAATTTTCCGTAAGTTTTGCTAATCAACTGTTTAAATGAACCCTTTCTATAAATAGCTGTAAGTAGCTTAATTGCAGATTAAATTCAATTCCAAAGGTTGTGTATATAAGATTTGCTAAGATATCAAATAGTCAATGAAGCCTACCTTTACAGGAATTACTATTGAATTAACCTTAATTAAACTTAAGTAACTAGAATTAAAATCAAATTTCAGATCATACATATAGAGGTGCTAGAGGTGTTTAGATACCAAAATAATATTAAAATTCCGTCAGTTAAGCCAATTAAGTTTAATGAACTTTAATAAAAGTTAAACGGGTTGTGTTAGATATCAAATATCTAATTAACCTTCATTTCAGTTAAAATTCAATTAAATCTCCAATTTCAAATTATAATATAGACGCGTAAGAATCACTATTCAATCTACCGTTAATTAACCTAATTAAACTTGCAGGGTAAATTTAAAATGTCAAGTCGTGTATAGATGTGATTATTGCATTGAGATTCACCCTTTTTTTTGTCAACGTAAAGACTGATTGGATTTGCTCACAAATTAGGCGTTCAACAAGGAATTCGAGGAACTGGCCAATAACCAGCGCGGTTTCTCCATGCCGGACGTCGAGCTAAGGGCCAGTCTCAAGAGGGACAACAAAGAGCTCATTCTGCCCAAATACCAAAGTTTCTTCGACAGATACAGTTCGACGCAGTTCACCAAACACGCCGACAAGTACGTCAAGTACACTCCTGCCCTGGTGTCGTCCATAATTGATACTTTCTTCGACGTGGCCGCGTAACTCTTGTTTCTTAAAACAGCAATTTATGTTCCCTTAAAATTCCAATATATACGCATTACATCAAAATTTTAATTTTTAACTTTGAAATTAAAGTTAAATTGAATGATTCAGCGTTCCTTAATTGAATTATTCACGTGATTAATTATAGTCTTAACGATTATTTTTTGCGCCACTAATGACCATGATTGAATTATTAATAATGATTATTTTCCACCCTGCATTAATAATTCAGCGGCCTTATACTGCTGAATGAACGGCCAAATTCCAAAGGATGGAAAACCTGATCTTAAAATCGTTACTATATCTTTTGATTTCCAGATAAAAAAACAGTATTTTCAAATATATATAAATAATATAACCAACGAACTAATTGTGGAAAACGTTTCCAAGTTATCGCCCGCAGATTTCATTTATTTTAGTTATTTTTATTACGTGAAAAAATTTCTTCAAAACGGAAACGCAAGAAATATTCTTATCGCCGAGTAGTATCGCGGTCACGCTAGGTGAACTGGAAGGATCGCTTCTGAAAATAGACAGGTGAGAAATTTAAAAAAAATCCAGAAAACCTGTTTTATTTTTCAAAATGTTTCCTGTCCCTTTTGTTTGCCAGTTTATTTTTAACTCTTTTGTATCCCACCTTCCGTATTATTTTAACCGGAATAATAAGAAAAGGGCAAAATCTTTGGTTTGGTTAACTGGGAGAAATTAATATGGGAAAATGCCGAAAGGTTTAAGTTATACGAAAAGTGGAGAAAGTAGCGCAGTTTGGTATTATGAATGACTAAATATCGCGTGCGAGAAACGTGAGAAGTCAGTTGATAATGCCCTCCCCGGCAGCTAAAAAGCCACTTAGTATTAAAAGTGAAGCAGGTTGTTCTGTCTATCTCTCTTCTCTCTCTCTCTCTTTTTGGATAACCAAGCACGCAACACGTGTGATGCTAAGTAAAAACAGAATTAAGGAACAAGAGTGTCAGTTTTAAGGAAGCGTAGTTGGCCAATGCAAAAACCAGGAGGTATTCAGCCTACTGAATCATCGCTGGTCAAGTTTGGACATGTTGTAATTGATTTTAAAAGAGGGTTTGATCTTGGTGTTAATACAGTGAAGTAGTTGCCGTTTTGCATCTAAATATATTTAACTGGGACCGTTATTCGTCTAGATAGATAGATAAACTATCCGTCTGTCTGTCTGTCTGTCTGTGGGTCTCTCTGTATGTCTGTCTGTTTATCTATGTCTGTCTATATCTATCTATCTATCTGTCTATCTGTCTTCATTATCCGTATAGACCGATATCAGACTATCCATCTGTCTGTTCTGTTCGTCTGTCTATGTATCTATTTGTCTATCTATCTGCTTGTCTATCTATATATATCTATCCCTCCGTCTGTCTGTCTTGCCTAGATATCTATATATCTATCTGTCTATCTACCTATCTATCTACCTATCTATCCATGTGTTTATGTTTCAACTATCGATAATCGATTCACTACCTGTTATCTGTTACCTACTTTCTATTTGTCTATGCGTCTATTTGTCAATCTTCGTATCTATCGTCTATCCGTACGCCTATCTATCTATCTATATGTCCATCTATTAACTATCGATGATCAATTTCACTACCTGTTATCTGTTATCTATTTCCTACTATGTATTTGTCCATGTGTCAATCTATCTATCTACCTTGTCTGTCTACCTATCTATCACCTAACTGTTCGTGTGCCCTTCTATCTGTCTATATTTGTTTATTTGTTAAACTATCTATAGTCGATATCACCTACTTGTAATCTTTTATCTGTTATTTACTATATGGTTTGTCTACGTCTCTATCTATCTACCTTCTTGTCTGTCTACCTATCTATCATTTGTCTATCTAAGTGTCTATCTATTAACTATCGATCATATGTCTACCTGTTACCTATGATCTATTACCTACTACCTGCTTGTCTCTGTGTCTATCTACTTACCTTCCTACCTGTCTGTCTACCTATCTATCGTCTATATATGTCTGTGTGACTATCTATCTATCTATTTATTTACCTATCTCTGTGCATGTATTTTTTAATTCAATAAGATGTTCCGCATACGTAGAGCAAACCTACCGCGCTACTCATCTGAAACATTCTCTAAAAGATCTTAAAAGTTTCCCGCGTTTTCAGGTTCCAGGCATCTACCGTTCAAAAGCCGGGCAGATGCAGTATAGTTATCTCCTTTTTCCACCCAAAACACACACACGCACACACAGAAAGAACTATTTCAAAGCACGGTCACATATAGACACTGTGGACCCGCACAGAGGAATATCAATTACGCGCAATGTGTGTGGCGCTTGTTTTAGAGATGCGAAACGCGTGGTAGGAGAAGTTACAAAGCTTTCCACATGCGTTTTGCCGTACAGAGGATGCGAGAGGTGCATATCTCAAGTGTAGCCATCTAACCTAATCTAATTTTACCATTTTTACAGCGAAAAGTGAGTTAGAACCAATTCCCCGACATAAAACTGAAGGTTAGCGTTCGGAGCGGAGAGGAGATGGATTTTCCGGTGAAGGAAGGCTTTCATCTGAAGTGTCTACTGATCGATAGGTGCGTTCCCAGTGAAATGAACAGTGGTAAGTAATTTTGATATTATTTTTTTGTATATTTTATGGCTAGGTTAACACAGATATATTTTGAATTATAATAAAGATTGACCAGTTAAATTTAATTTTGATTTTAATTTAATTTGCGTGTTAATGTATTACAAGTAAAAAATTTGAACTGGGAAGGCTGAAAGTGAATTGACTTATTTAATTATATTTGATTTTAGTGTAATCTTTTATTAGGGTAGTTCAAAAAAGTTAGCGAATTATTATGACGAATGATCTTGAATCAAACGATTTTGAATTGTAGTGACGACTAAGATTGAATTAAATTTAATTTGCGTAAATGTTGATTTGAATTGTCAATTACAACAAAGTCTTAAAACAAAATTTACTTATTTGATTTTAATTTAATTTTAATCACGTGGCCTACGATTAGTTAAATTAAAGGGATTTTATTTTAATTAACTAGTAATAATATAAAACCTAATAAATTTAGATCTTATCTTAATATTGTTTATGATGACACAATGTTATCACATGACTTAATTAGTTTATCAATTTCAATTAAGATGCGACCGATATGAACGAATGCGTTAATTTTTTTAAAAAATAATCTGGATATTAAGTTTGACGACATCAATAATAATAAAATAATAATAATAAAGTTTTTTCACTGTCTGTAGCACTTGCAGCAGCTGTTTTTAGGCAACTGCGGACCAATTCCGCACGCCGGGACGTGTCTGAACCTCCCCCGCTCCCCCAGACACTACAGGCAGCCAGGGAAAAGGGGAAAACGACCTGCTGTTTGTTTTCCAACGTCAGTCATGCCGAGTCGTCGGCCGCGTCCTGTTGCTCCCAGCTGAGTCTCGTTTTATATTTTGAAGATCTTTTGACTGCGGGCCACCTGATTTCCCCGCTGCTGCTGCTGCTGCTGCTGCTGCTGCTCTTGATGCTGCAGAGGTATATCACGCCTATTTTACTTTGATGGATCGCCCTTCGCTTATTGAGATTTAGAACTTAAGAAAAGGAGAAAATAGCCGTTTGGAGGCTGTCGACTATTGACTAATTACTAAGATGTTTCCCCAATTCCCCCCCCCCCCATTTTGATAGGTTAATCACTAATTTTATTTTAGGTTATATGTTATTTTAGTTGAATTTGTGTTAATTTTGTATTTATTTTAATTATTTGAAATGATTTCTGTTGAAACGGAGAAACCTATACATTCCATCTCTTGCTCCAACCGGTATGGAGGAATACCGATAGAATTTATGCCAAAAAAAATTAACCTTCAATTTAATCAGCTGGAAATTTTGAATATTGGAATGCCTGATTGTACTTGACGGGATCCGCGGTGTGTGTGTATGCAGCAGTGCAGGGCTGGTTTTGATAAAAACTGCTGGGTAATTAAGAATAGCGCAGGTTATATTTTTTTTTCCCCGGCAAATGTGACGCTTCGTTGTTTTGTTCTGTTTAACCGGTTTTTAGGTTTATTCACCATTTTTGGAGAATTGAAAAAATGGATACCAGACATGTAAAGGCGAAAGGAAATAAAGAGTGCGTGAAGAGTGAATTTTTTTGTATGGAAACCAATTGACAAGAAGTTCGGCCAGGTATAAGAAATAGCTGTTGTTGTTTGACTTGGAACTGATTGACAGCTGATACTGGGAAAATTTATTGATGTATGGTTGAATTTGGATTTTTTAAAAAAATTTTGATGTGAATGGAAGGAAATGTTCCAAGGGGAGGAATTCAGCTGGAGAATCCAGACTTTGCATTCGTGTATTTGCTTCCTTCTAATGATCTCAACCTTGACATTCTTTGAGTCAATAGCTTCTTTGATATTTGACTCTCTGTGCGATGTCTGCTATCGATATATCAGTCAATCTATATTACGTGCCTGAATATCTAACGTTCCATCCATCCATCTATCTATCTATCTATCTATCTGTCTATCAAAATCTCTGCTTTTTTTTTGCAAGGGCTAACTCAGTACCGAGTATTGCTTACTGTATTCCGATTTATCGATTTACTTAGCCACTTGTCTCTCAATTTGTCTGTCTATTTCTATATTTATCTATCTATCTACCCATCTATCTGTCTGATGGGACTGCCTATCTATTTATTTATCTTTCTATAATTTGTCTATCTAAATCTGTGTTTTTCGCAAGGGCCTAACTAGCCATTTATTTATCAATCTATCTATCCGTATTATAGTATACTATAATATATATTAACTATAAACTATAAACTAAATATATATATTTAGTTTAACTGTTTAGCTATGTCGGCTATCAATATATCGATCTATTTGAATATCTATCAAAGGATCTAGTCATTTATGCATCAATCTGTCTGTCTATTTGTCTATATGTGTTTATCTATCTACTCATAAATCTGTCTAACTAGCTGTGTATCTATCCGACTGTCTATATACTTATCTTTCTGTCTAGCTATCTGTCTATTTGTCTATCTAAGTCTGTGTTTTTTGCAAAGGTCTTACTCAATATCGAGTGTCGCCCACTGTATTTCGATGTATCTATCTATCTAGCCATTTATCTATCAATCTGTCCGTCGATATATCTAGGTATTTGTCTATCTACCCAGGTATCTGTGCATCTATCTGTCTGTCTATCTATCTATTTATCTATCTATCTATCTATCTATCTATCTATCTATATATTAACCGATCTCAACCTGCATCTAATTTACAGTTTAGTCCGCACCACACCGCAGTTTGCCTTGCCGTTCGGTTACATGGAAGCAACAGCGGCAGTTTAGACGAAAGCGAAACAGGTCCACTGTTGATAGAGTCCGGGTACTGAATAGGTAATAACCTGAATCTTTTTCTGTATACAAGTTTTTCAGTTTTTTTTCCCCGTGGGATCTTGAGTAGGCAACCTGGTTATTCAAGGTTGACCGCTTCATCTACCAACCTGATATTTTCTTTTTTTTTCTCCAGTTCCGCTGTCCATAATCAAAAGAATCGATTTTTTTCCCCCGTGGTAATCAGTTATATTACCCGACAAGAGGTCAAAAGGTTTTACCTCGGATGAAAGATACGTCACAGCAGGGAAAGTCGCAATCTTGTGAAAGACTCCGGGTGGTCCGGGGTGACCCGAAAGGATGCTGCAGTGACCTGTGACGCCTATTGAAATCAACGCACAAGGTAAATAGTCTAATTTGCATAGTATTATACAGTGCAGTAGAATGACTTCGATGGTGGTCCAATTGACCCGAATCACTGTGTTTAGGAAGGTTATAGTTTAACCTTTTGCAGTACCACTGCATTGACCCGGACCGATGGCTGGAAACGCTCATTATGAATTCTATTATCGCATTTTACATTATGTAACTACAGATGAATGATTTTAAGGGTGGTCCAATTAACCCGAATGATTGTGGAGTACTTAATAATCAGTATATAATTATCTTTTCTCGTTACAGTACTGCAGAGGAAAGATTATAAGGATGGCCCAAATTGACCCAAATGATTCTGGTATTGGCTTATTAGGGCTTAAAGTGCGTCATAGGTAGATACATGGTTTAACGTCAAAATTATTATGTTTCAAGGGTGGTCCACTGGACCCGAACGGCATGCCAAGTGTCTGTACATAAAAGGAAGTCTTAGTAAAGAATGCCGAGTTAATCAAATTGCCGGGTTAATCAGAAGTGGTCCAATTGACACGAACATTATGTTTGTTGAAGTGTATCGTCCCGTGTAGGCCGAATAGCAAACAAGTCTAGACAAGCATTCCTAAACTGGGCCGATTTAAGCTGTTAAAGCACCTGGAACCGGGTGAACTTACGGGTACAGGATCAAGTTTTAGCCGAACGAAATGAGAACTTGATAAAGTGGTCCATTCGTCCAGTTAACCTTGTACACTCGAGAAAACTTTGATGAATTAAAAGTTCGCTAACTTATTTTGATCGATTCTAGTGCGGTCCAATTGACCCTTACCTGTTACTGCACGGTGAATTTTAAAGTGGACCAACGAACCCACGACAAATATCTCCTTTAACCAGGCAGATCCTTTGTTCGCTATCGGTCAACGTGACCCTTTCAGGAAGGTGTGGTCCAATTGGCCCATGCAGATTACAAGTCCAGACCCAGCCCTCTTTGTAACACGAAGGTTACGAGCAACTCCAGTTATTATGAAGGTGTTACAATTCTCTGTAAAGTTTTAAAAAAGACTGTTTCCTGTGTTGAAAAGTCTAAATTAATAATGTCTATAAAAGTGATCTGAAGTGGTAGTGGAAAATGTGATCCACCTACTTGTTACATGTTCGAGATATCCCAACCCTTTTCATCTCGTTAATAAAAGGGTTATGTAATCGAGATGCACCATACCGTATATAAAAGGAGTGGTCCAATTGCCCCGTGACAGGTTTTCTGTAAACAGGCCTGCTGAGTCCTTACCTTAACGAAGCGGTCTCGAGTGGACCCCTACAGTCCATTGAGAACTGAAGATGCTTTCACTACATCAGGTTTAGCTATTATCAGAGATAAGTTCTATTCCCCCATGACAGGCCCGACAGTTCGTTGTAAATGGAGTCTTAAGTGGTTTTTCTTTCTCCGCATACGGAGGCGGTCCGATTGCCCCATCAAAAACTACGTTTACCTAATTTGGTTGAGTGCGTGTAGTAAGGGGTTGAGCGAGTCCAGGTACTTTTCCTTAACGAGGTGTAGTGGTGGATGATTCCATATGGTCCGTATGAAGGTGGTCCAATTGCCCCATGTCAGTTTTGGAATTCGTGTAAGCAAGCCTGCACCCTTACCGTAACGAGGAAGTCTTTAGTGGTCCCATACAGTCCATACAGGTGTGGTCCAATTGCCCCATGACAGGTTTGAGATTCGTATAAATGAGATTGATTCTTGTGCTAAGAAGACAGTCTCGAGCGATCTCGTACAGTCCATATGGGGTGGTCTAGTTGCCGCATCAATGAGTTGTGTATAGAGGGGGGCCCAATTGCCCCATGATAAGTTCGAGATTCGTACAAACGATTTCTTAACCTCTGAGTTTAACTGCCCGTGGTTCCATACACTCCAAATAGCAGTGGTCCAATTACCCCATCAAGGGTTACTTTACCTCTTTTGGTTGAAACGTTTAAGGAGGTGGTCCATTTGCCCCGTCCCATGGCAGGTTTGAAAGGGAAATTAACGAGTCTGAATTCCTCTGTTAAGAAGACAGTTTCGAGTGGACCAATTGCCCCATCAAGGTTTGTACTTGTTACCTCATTTGGTTGAATTGCTTATAGAGTGGTCCAATTGCCCCTATGACGCCTAACTGTCAGCTGTCCGTATGCTTTACCAGCAGATTCTCCATCAGTTGAATCTTAACAATTGTCATTGAAAAAAAATGTTCACTCCATCCATGCCTTGTGGAGGATCACGTGACGTGACGTCATGGCGCATACAAGTTTTTATAGACAAATCCTTGGCTTGCACGAATGTCGTCTGCTTGAATTCTACCATAAGCCAACATGGTAGGGAGTCCATCTCTAACATTGTAGCAGACGAAACGATATGAACTCGTGCAAACCAAGGATACATGCCATACCTTGACGATGCAATCACCTGGGGTCCCTTACAATCTATACTTAATCAACGGTCTCTTTTTCTGCGTCGTTCCGTTGAACCCATACATCCTTTTCCACAGAAATAGGTAATCTGCCATATTGTATATTCGAAAGGTTTCCTACTGTGAAACTGGCTGCATTAGAGCTGAATTATATATTCACTTGTAAGGAATAGTCCAGTTTGATCTTATGTTCCTTTTTCTCTATACCATTTCCGCCTCCGTGGCTGTATTCGACTCGGTTAACCATAGACTCTCGCAGGGTTAATCAAGTTGTCTTCCATACAAAACCAGTTTGATTTGGCTTCCTTATATGGGGAGCTGCGTCTTGTACCGTGAAAAAAAAAACAATCTGGTTGGATTCCGGTTGGACGACTGAGTACATCAATCTGATGAATAGATTAGATTGTAGAGCACAAAGTTGTCGTTTACTTAGTGAAGCATACGAGTCAACTCACGAAAATTGGAAAGTAGTTACAAGTTGATTACGCTGTTGGTTATCCTCTCTATCTTGCACTGTGCTATTCTCGTTCTGAACGGCTGTATCTGCTAGTGATGGCGACGACTAGACGAGACTCGACGGCCTTGGTGTTCAAGTCGAGTCGAGTCAAAGTCGATGATACGTAGGCCAATGTCGAGTCGGGTCAGTTGGGCCAACTTGAGTCGACAAGTCGAGTCAGTCGACTGCAATATCACGAGTCGAGTTGAGTCAAGACAAAGTCGACGATACGTAGGCCAATGCGCAAGTCGAGTCGAGTCAGTTAGGCCGACTTGAGTCGACAAGCCGAGTCAGATCTCATGTCAAGTTAGTCGAGTTAATCACGAGTCGATTTGAGTCATTTAACCCAAATGACCGAGTCGACTCTACTCAAAATCGAGTCAATTGACATTCCCAGTACCTGCCCATGTTGTTTAGTTGCCCGACTGGTAATGGTCGACGTAGATTCAGTCGTACTATATTTATACCGCAGATTAGAACCTCATTGACGTCGAATGTCCGCTTTCTCATCAAGTTATTGCCGGTTTACGTGATAGTAAGTCTTCTAATGTTAAATTTAATGATATATAATTATGTTAGATAATACGGTTTAAACTTATTAATCGTTTTTGAATTTTCAGCTTTTCTATGAAGTAAAGTCCAATTGTTTATTTTGTTATTATAATTATTTGTTAAAAGAAGTATAAACTAGAGAGCTTCATAAATCCTTCGCACAAGTTCACGGGACACTGGGGAAGATAAACGACTTATGTTGGATAAGCTGACTTGGGTGTGTTGAGGCTAAATTTGGTTTTCCGCCTTTCCCTCTTTTTTAAATTAATCTCTTCTTGTGATTTTCGTTGTTTTCGTCTGTTTATATGAAGATTTTTATGACTTTGACCTCCATAAACCAGTCGCTTTTTTGGGTTGTTGTTCCCTAATTTATGCCGTAAGATCCTCTTCCATAATTTCCGATTGTATAGCCGATAATCCTGTTGCGATAAAACCGGTCGGTTTCAGTAAAGGAGAGGCGGGAAATTAGTTGCTTTCTGATAATCCTCTTACTCGTCAACAGATTAGGTTTTTGTCAGCTTTAATCATCAAGATTAATATAATTCATTCAACTTAATAGTTCTATCGTCCTTTACAGGTTGTTGTTTTGCATCGATCAAAGGTGGGGAACTGCCCATTCATTCAGATCAAATGGAGCATCTGCTGGAACTTGTACCGAAGAACCAGAGTATCGATACCAACTCGACTCTGGGTATCGATCACCACAGCTTGGGACAACCGCCGACGTTTACCCGACATTCGCTGCTGAAAATGACGGTGTTGTCGGTCATTGCCGCGTTCTCCTTGATTGGTAACTCGGCCATGCTGCTCAACCTGACCTGCTATGGAAACCGGCGGAAGAGTACGCTGTACCGGTTACTGCTGCAGCTGGCCATCGCCGATTTGCTGGTCACCTTCTGGTGCATGTGCGGCGAGGCTGCCTGGACGTACTCCGTCCAATGGCTGGCTGGCAATGGATTCTGCAAGTGTTTTAAGTATTTCCAAGTAATCTGCTGCTTTAATTTCATTGCATTGTTCAATTATATTAACACTTTTAATCATCGAATTTAATTTTTAGGTTTTAATTGGTTTATTGTTACTTTAATTTAATATAATTTACTGCATTGTATTGTATGTACAATGTAATTAAAACTTATGTAAATACAAATTAATTCATTCGCAGGTGTTTAGCTTGTACCTGTCGACCTTCGTCATGGTGGTCATCGCGCTGGACCGTTTGAGGGCCATTCGCAGTCCCGTCAAGAAAATCTCCTCGTCTCGCAGCTTCTGCACCAGGTACATCACGGCAGCGTGGATCCTCAGTGGAATATTCGCTGCTCCACAGGTATCCCCTCTTAATTGGTGGAACTATCATGAATCAGGTGGAATTAAGTGGAATGTATGGGATATATCTACTCAGTTCTACTTATTCCAAGTCTGATTCCACCGAATTCCCTTGTGTTCCACTAGATTCCACAGTATCCCGCTATTTTAAAAATTTTTACTTATAACCCGTTATTTGACTTTTTAGCTGGCCGTGTTTCGAGTACTGAGAGGACCATTCCAGGAGGATTTTTTCCAGTGCGTTACGTACGGATTCTACTCGGAACCGTGGCAGGAGCAGCTTTACTCCGTCTTCTCCATCAGCACCATGTTTCTAGCGCCTCTGGTGTCCTTCTTCGTCATTTACATCAGCATTTTCGTCACTATCTCAAGTATTGCGTTAAAAGTGTTTATATATATTAATTCGTGATTTAATTATCATTACGATTGACAGTATATTGGGTTAACATAACTTTAACTTCCTTGTTCAAGAGTCACATTAACATAACACGGATTTTAATGGCAGTTGTACTTAAATTCACACTAAACTGCATTAGTATTACAGGAGGATTACATTCAAGGGTTTTACGTTCAGTGTGACTCTGTTGTTCTTTTTATTTGACGCAGCGTAAAGTTTTACAACAATAAAGTTTAACCTCACAGTCTTTGAAATGTCTGCAGGGAATGAGCGGTTGTTCAAAACCCAGCCGGAATCGTGTAGCAACCGGAGTACTTTATTACGACGGGCCAAATTACGCACACTGCGGGTATCGCTGGCCATCGTCGCGTGTTTCCTTATATGCTGGACGCCGTATTACATCATGATGATCGTGTTCGTCTTTGCCGAGCCCAGCTCGGAGGTAATTCAGCTTTAAAAAGTCGTAAACACTGCGGGAAATTGTAGCTTAACGTAAACGTTTGGAAAATATTGCAGGTCAGCGAGGACTTGATGTCCGGCATATTCTTCTTCGGCATGTCCAATAGCCTGGCGAACCCGCTGATTTACGGCGCCTTCCATTTGTGGAGACCTACACGATACGTGCCTGGATACAGCAACACGTAAGACAATCTTCCGTGAGAGAGAAAAAACAACTACCCACAATATAACCTACATTTAAGTTTACGTCTTTATATGTAGGTTGGCCTGTTGGGTGCTAATGGTGTTTTGAACGAAGTAGCAGCAGAGTTAACCACTATCTGTCTGTCTAACTATCTATCTATCTATCTATCTGTCTGTATTATTTATTTATCTATCTACTGGGGATAAGTATGTGTTGTTGTGTTCAGTTCAAGTAAAGGACAATGAGTGGTTAGGTGGCGGACGTTGACTGATAGACGGAAAATAACAGCGAGTGCCAGTTATAGGTAGACAAGTGCGAAGAGTGGTTAGATAGATATATTTAGGTAGATATATAGATATATAGATAGATAGATGGATAGATAGGTAGTCTGGTAGGTAGCTAGGTAGATAGGTGGATGGGTAGATGGATGCATGGGTAGGTAGGATGGATGCATGGTGGTCTGGTAGGTAGATGGGTAGATAGGTAGTTGGGCAGATAGGTGGATGGGTAGATGGATGCATGGGTAGGTACAGAGATAGACAGAAAGGGAAATAGATCGATAGATAGATAAGTAGGGTAGAGATGGACAGTTAGGTAGACAGATAGATAGACGGATGGATAGATGGATAGATAGATAGATAGATAGATAGATAGATAGATAGATAGATAGATAGATAGATAGATAGATAGATAGATAGATAGATAGATAAGTAGATAGGTAGGTAGGTAGATTGACTGCCTGACTGCTTGCTCGATTGATTGATTTAATTGGTAGATAGTTAAATGAATAGATCAAGAGATAAATACTGGATCAGTGGGATAGCTAGTTATTAAATATCAAGGCTGGTATATACCAAATATAAAATTAATGCTTGGTTTTGAAATGTTTTTGAAAATTTCTAACTGTACGTTTATGAACGTGTATAGATCAAAGGAGAGCAGCCGCCGAGGGAGCCAGCGTCCTGCTTCAGCAGCAGCAGCACCAGCAGCAGTCGCTGCAGGCGAATTACGAGAAGCAAAAGAGAACCACTGTTTTCTATGAAGCCTTGATCAAAAATTCACGTAACTAATTCAGCGTACACTGGCAACATAATGCAACCTGCACTGTGACGACCAGAAAATGGTTTTTTGCTGAATTTGTTTATAGTTCGATTATCATAACAGCTATCATCCCTGCAACAAGCTTACACATAATCAGGTGAAAGTCACACTAACAATTTAAATCGTAACTAAATAGTAACAATACTGAATTTCGTTATGTTACTACGTTATTGCAAGTTTGCCTTGTGGAAGTTGCCAGGTCGAAAAAGACGTGAATTCATGATTATTAGGGAAATGGCTAGAGCCGAATTTTTCTCCCAGTAGCTGGGTAGGATAATGTGACTTGCTAGCTGAAACGATAGACGGACAAACAGACAGAAGTTTGTAGATTGACAGGTAGATAGACAGATCGATGGATACATAGATAGACAGACAGACTGATAGACAGATATGTAGATGAACAGACCGATAGATAAAGAGATAGAAACGGATAGTAAGATAGATGGATAGAGAATTGACGGACAGATGGCCAGACAGGTCAATTTGGTAGATAGACACGTAGATAGACAGATAGATGGACGTATAGATAGACTAACAGACAGACAAACTGATAGATAAATAGATACAAATGGATAGTTAGATAGATGGATAGAGGATTGACGGACAGACAGCTAGACAGGTCAGTTGGGAGATTGACACGTAAGTAGATAGCTAGATGATGCATAGATGGGCAGACAGAGAGACAGACAAACTGATAGACATATAGGTAGATGGACAGACTGATAGATAAATAGTTAAATAGTTAAATAGATAAATAGAGGATTGACGGACAGACAGATCAATCGGTAGATAGATAGATAGATGGATGCAGAGATAGATAAATAGTTGAATGGATAGCTAGGCAGATAGACGCATCGACTAGACAGATAAATTAGCACATAGGTGGATAGATAGATGGGTAGATGGATTAACGGATAGATAGCTAGATAGATCAGTGGGTAGATAGATAGGTAGATAGACAGAGAGAATGGCTGAGTAATTATATAGAGTCAGAGAAAGAGACAGGCTGAGAGATAGCACAGATAGATAAGGTATATTGATAGATAGATAGCTACGTAGATAGACTATAACTGACAGACAAACAGGTAGATGGATAAATAGGTACATATGTGGATTAATCCGGATATCTAAAGACGGGCAGACAGCTAGATAGATCATTGGGCAGGTAGATACATAGATTAACTGGTAGATGGATGAATGGATTGATGACTATTATGTACTACTATATGATAGATAGATAGACAGACAAATGGATTAATATATATACACCTGTACATATCACTGACGGATAAACAGGTAGATTGGTAAATAAGTACATATATGGATTTATCCATATCCATAGATGGTCAGACAGCTACATTTATCAGTGGTTAGGTAGATTAACTGGTAGATGGATGACTGGACCGGTATGATAGATAGATAGATCGATAGACAGGAGATACATAGTGGGGAATAGATCAGTCGTGACTGGCTTATTAGTATAAGTAATGTTCATATTACTTTCTTCCTCAGTGAATTGCAGAATCTCAAATCGCCACTGCCACCGCACGGACCTCTAAAAACTACTGAAAAGTTCACAGTTCACGAGGATATCAAAACTGGGAAAGTACCGGAGATTTGCCAGACATCAGATATCCACCAGCGCGCTTTCGGGTTTCCCCTTTTTTATTCAGAAATCGGTGTTTTTATTTACCTCGTTATTCAACAATTTCAATACCTTCGCGATGCAGAATTCAGGAGGTCGGCGATGTGCTGAACTCGGCACTTTGTCACCGCTGATACTGCTGATTAAGTGTGCTGAATACTTCTCACACAAACAAGGTTATAGTAAAGAAACGTGCAGATTTTTCGATAACCAGCCTGCTGGCATATCCTGAAACCCAGCAGATGTCAGGATTTCAGCATGCTGAACCACCACCCTCTTAACCTCTGAGGCGCCAGCTATAATTCAGCATACTGAATACCTCTTGGTTTTTGCATCAGGTTATTACTGGTGCTAATCCAATTAGATTTCTTCTCGACATGTATTTACACTTTTGTGATTACGTAAGGAACCCCGTGCTGGTTTCCGTATATCAGAAGAATTGACTGTACCTCTTTTTACTTTTTGATCGTTTGTTTTGATACTTTACTTTGTAAACACATTTCGAGTTGTTTTTAATGTTCATTACACAGTATCATTACTTTGTTATCACTGGTATTACTAGTCTGTTCAGTTATTCTGTGAGCCTAAAACTAAGTACCTTTTACAGCAAGTAGTTTGCTCTTACGCCGCTAGGGTGCGGACTACCAACCGGTGAGGTCGATTTTTCGGTAATATTTTTTCCCGTATAATTTTTTACAAAATAGTAATAGATTATAGAGAATATAATAGATTTATATATTGCTATTGTACTGTATTAGTGTCAGGTTTAACTATAACATCAAATCCGTATTAGTTTATTCATGCGAGTTGGTCAATGGTAATACGATACACCGGCTACTGATGAGTTTTTCATTATTGACAAATTAACTTGTACTATTAAACTACCATTCTACTTACTACCAAAATGATGACTACTGATTATGTTTTTTTCCGCTTAACAGATTCCTATGACGTAATCGACATTGACATGACGTAACTGGATGAGTTTCGTAAGCATCTTTTGCCGCTGAGGAACTGCATGTTGCTGAAGTTGATTATATGGACCCCTTTTTGAAGCTTATATCCATCGAGGTGATTTATGACTCCGTTCATATGTAGTCACTCTGGCACGACAACCTAAGCTAACTTCTTGGACACGTACGTAACTCGACATATTCCGTGTTTAATTAAGGATGAGGTACTGACCAGGGTCATATTACAGTACCTGATTAAAAGTCAACCCATGTGTCAAACTCGTACAATTGATAGATCGATAGATAGATAGGTAGATAGATAGGTAGAAAGATGGAAAGAAAGACAGATAGATGGATGGAAGGATAGACAGACAGATAGATAGGCAGGCAGATAGACAGAGAGACAGACAGACAGATAGGAAGGTAGATAGATAGACAGATATGGTGTGTACCTTTCCTGCAAGTCCTGTTTTTATTACGTCACATATTTTCACGGACTACAGAAAAGAGACACAGTTATGTAAACCGTGTGAAAACACTCTTCAATAAAACAATTTCGAGCCGTACATTTTTCCCTTTGTATCACAAATAGATTGAGGGACATGGATAAAACAGAGAAATTGAAAAAAAAATAGTAAATAAAAGCATAAAATAAAGCCAACGCCCAGCCCTGGCAGAAAAATTCAAGTTCAAAGTAATCAAGGCCCCATAACTAATTCAGTGAAAAGTTTATTACACTAAGGCGTCAACATGATAATAACAGTAAACACTAATTTGTTATACCCTGTACAGTTAGAAGGGGAAGTTGAATTTGAAAAAATGTCCTTTATACTGAAAGTCGGTTTGATTGAAGAATCGGTTTAAATGGATGTACAAGTTAGTAAGACAGAAAACTAGATAGATGGATCGACAGATAGGTAAATGTGTAGATAGACAGATAGATGGACAGATAGATAGGTAGCTAAAAGATAGATAGATAAATAAGTAGGTAGATAGGTAGATGGACAGACAGATAGAGGGATAGACAAAGATAGATAGATAGAAAGATAGCTAAAAATATAGATAGATAGATAGATAGATAGATAGATAGATAGGTAGACGGATTGATAGGTAGCTAAAAGATAGATAAAGTAGTAGATAGGTAGATAGATAGATGGACAGACAAATAGAGAGAGATAGATAGATAGATTGAGTGAGAGAGAGGTAGACAGATATATAGGTAGCTAAAAGGTAGGCAGAAATATAGGTAGGTAGATAGGTAGATAGATAGATAGACAGATGGATAGACAGAGAAATAGATAGATATAGATATGACGTTTTCGCTGTCGTTTTTTGGTCCATTTCTTTTACTGTTATGATCGTTATTATTATTCTTACAGCGGCACCAATCGATCATTTTATTCCGTGCTACACGTCCAACCAAGGCGAAGGCTGTTTGTGTGTTCTAGTTTTGTATCACCGAAGTAGAATTGGTACAAAAAGCGATTATCCCGAGGAAACTGTTGCGGTTTTTTGTGGTCCGTCGCTCGCTTTCTATAGTTTTACACATTTCTCTCTTGCACCAATGTGGGTCAGTGTCAAAATTGTAACGATAATTGTTTTGCCTATTACTATTGGTTTGATGTCTTTATGTTAGTTGGAATCAACAGGTATTTCTCCTTATAACCGAGTTGGTTACTACGATAGGGAGTGAGTTAGTCCATCAAGTTGAAATCAACCACTGAGATAGAACGTAATAGATATGCAGATAGGACAGTTAGTAGAAGATAGACAGGTAGATAGTTGAATGGATAGATAGGTAGATAGATAGATAGATAGATAGATAGATAGATAGATAGATAGAGGAATATACAGATGGTTAGATCGACAGGCAGATGGATAGATGAATAAATACATAGAAAGATAGATAAGATAGATAAACAAAAGAACAGATGTTAGATAGACAAGATAGATCGATAGATAGATAGACAGACGAATAGAACCATAGTTAGGTACACAGGCATATGGATAGATAAGTAGGTAGAATGATATTCAGAAAGATAGTGAAATAGGTAGTTCATAGGTTACGTCAAGTTGACTATAACTTTACGTACTTGAACTTAGTATTTTACAGCTTCGTTTAAATACCAAATTAGTAATACTAGCACTACTAATCTGTTCTACTGTTGTAAATGACTAGTAAACTAACTAAACTAGTAAGATTCAATTAGCGGTACTTCTCATCTGTGTTAGTAAAGCATTGGTTCAGCGTTTAGATTAAGGTGCACTAGCTAGCTATTCTACTATTAGCTGCTTTAAAAGCTAAACTTGAATGGTTCGAACTAGGTTAGCTGCTAACTAACATGAATATTTTGTTTTTCGTACTATTTGGTCAATTGATCGGTCCGGCTAAAGTGTGTACCGTGCGAGAGAACACTAATCCTCGTAACTTCTTGCTAGCTTCCAGTCACGTGATCCGCTCGTTTGTAGCTTGTTTGGATTGCTAACCAGCTGAGCAACCCTTTCTCGCGCTCTTGTCTGCAACCTTTGTTCTTTAAACTGAAACTGAGAATTTACTACAGTCTCCTCACTCGTAATAGATGATTACACACATTTCGTCATCTATCTATCTATCTATGTATCGATCCATCTGTCTATTCTTCTGTCTATCTATTTGTCTATTCGTCTATCTGTCTATCTGTCTATTAGATTCAGATCGGAATGGTTACCAAGGGATTCTCTTAAGAATCTCGTGGAATCTTTCACCGTTCAAATGGGCGTGGTTAACGTGTACCGTGTCTCGCTTTTCCCTTGCAAGAGGCGATTGGCTCGGTTATTTATCCGTTTCCGTGACAATAGCCCCGTCAAGTGGGTTGCTTTCTTCCAGTATCTCTGGTGCCGTGCCTCCATCGACATCATCCTTCCCTTCCCTGGAGAGCGATAGTTTCATGGAGAATCCGCAGTCATGGATCCCAAATTGAACAACAGCAATACTCTCCCCCGGAAAAACTCGAAAAAGGGTCGAAATCCCCTTTTGAAATCCTTCATTTCTCAAGAACCCGATAAAGGTGCCCATAGTGATTCCGAGGTTCCAGAATCTTCCAAAAGTTACAGTAATCCCAATCCTGGAGAAAAAGTGAACAGTCGACCGATAACTTTACCGAAAAACCTGAAAAAATTCTCCGTGACCAGCCCGGTCCAAACGAAAGGTTCGACTCCAGTCAGGGGCTCGGAATCACCCGCTGCTGCTGCTGCTGATAATGTTCCAAAATCTCCTGGAGAAACGGCTGAAACGTCTGTTAAGGAACCTGGAACTCCTACCGGTAAATCTCAATTCGCTGTTCCGTCTAATCTAATTGAAATTGAAGTTTATTGGATCTGTATCTTTTAGAGGAAAAAGTAAGAAATTATGATCAGCTGGCCAAGAGAGTGATTCTGTTGGCCGCGAAGAACGAATGGGGAATTCTGGAGCAAACTGTGCGGACCTTGGAACAGGGCGCTGTGGGAAAGTCCTTGACCGAATTCGCCCCCCTGGCCAACGTAGTGGACGAGGTATTCCAATTCTATTTCATCTCATTTAAACTATTTCATTATCTTTGATTTCCTTTCAACTTGATCGTACTTAGAGTTACGAGTAATCAAATCAAGTCCAGTCAAGTTTATTCTAATTACATTAACTTGATTCTGGTTGTATTTTTCTGCTAAGATTCTAGTTATATTAGTTGGATTGGTCAGATAATTGGCGAATATATGATTTACGTTAAACTTTTGCGGTAATGAATGTTGACTGAATTGAATGAACTCAGGCGACGGGAAATACTCCATTGATGTACGCAGTGAAGGAGAACCGAATCCAGATGGTAGAACGCTTCATCGACCTTGGCTGTGATCCTAGCGTCCTTAACAAGGTAATTTCTTTCATTTAAGTTTATTATCAATATGTATCTATCTAACTATCGATAATAACACCGATCTCTTATTAACGATACTTATACTGTTTACTTTACAAGATCGATTCCAGCATGATGACTTAAAGTTGATGTAATTAGTCAATGTCTTGATGTTTTCAACTTTTCGAGTTTTCAGTATTCAGTCATCTGTTCTGTCGTTTCATCATTCGTATCAGATTCAGCTATTCGTCAATATAACTAAGAGTTGAAATAGCTGTGTTATCTGTAACAATACAATTAAGTAAATTTACGAGAAATGATTTGCCCTGAGGCTATATTACATAACTTTCAATATTGAAATTAAAATTGGCCTCGCACACTTATTTTTCTTTGGGAAAGGGTGGTTAAATCAAAGCTGTAGGGGGGGTGATACAATAATCGTAAAAATTGAGGGTCTTTAATAACCCGTGGGCGTGTAATTATGGCCGATGCTTTTGGTCGGTACCACTTGGTGGCTGCCTTTTGTATGGGACTTTGGAGCGCCTTGCGTGTGGCAAACGAGTGAACAATCGACGTCAACAGGTGAAATAAATGGATCAGTGTGCGATGGCTATTTGACGCTGCCACTTACCACCGAAAAGCCCATATTGATCTAACCCCATCTGTAGTCTTAATGGCAAACACGCTCGCCGACTCGGATTGCCTGTACTTCTATGGGATATACTTGATTAGCTATTTGTAATGACATGGGTATGGATCAGTTGAAGTTGTTATAGACTTTGATTGTCTTATCCTAACTGGGATTGAGGAGCTGCTGAAGTGACTGTTGAAAATGTTAAGTTGAAATGAACACCCGGACATGTGCCGCTATCTAAGCGAGCAGTCTCCCAGGTCCACAGATAAATTTATACACTTACATAGATAGTTAGATAGATACTTAGATAGATAGTTAGATAGATAGTTAAATAGATAGTTCAATAGATAGTTAGATAGATAGAGAGAGAGAGAGAGAGATAGACAAGTAGATGGATAAGTATAGACGGGTAGGTGGTAAGATATGTCAGTTGTATGATTGACACATACATAGATAGTTAGGTAGCTGGATAGACAGTTCGTCCGACGGAAACATGGATGTTATAGATAGACAAACTATGGACAGGCGGGATAGATAGATAGATAGATAGAGGTATAGATAATACGCAGTTAGATAGGTAGTTAGATAGACAGATAGATAGTGAGATAGAAAGACAAGTAGATGGATAAATATAGTCGGGTAAGTGGTAACATAGAAAGTAGTTCAGATGTATTATCTATCTCCTCTGTCTATCTATCCATTTGTCTCTCTGTTTATCTCAAGCGACTTATCTACCACCTACCAATCTATCTATCTATCTGATTTATATTTATCGATCTGTTTATCTAATTACTCATGTAACTATCTATCCATCATCCTAATTATCTACCTATCCATTTATCTATTTATCTAATCGTCTGTCTATGTACGGTGCCTGGTAGTTCTTTATCTACCCATCTATTTGATCGGATATCTATATATCTGTCTATCTATCTGTCCGTGAGTCATGCCTATCTATCTATTTATTCATCTTTCTACCTATGTTTCAGTCTATGTACCTATACTTGATATCTGTCTTGCTACCTACCGGACTGTACTTGTCCATCTTCTTGTTGTTCTGTCTACCTATCTATCTTTCTATTTGTCTAGCATTCTATCTATCTATCCGTCGGTCTCTCTGTCTGTTTTTGTCCAACGAATTGTCTATCCACCTATTAACTGTCTGTCTGTGTACAAGTCTATCCTACAATTTATCTTTAATTTTAACTACTAATCTATCTTACCAGCAACCCGGCTAGATTGATCAATCTACTTATCTTTCTGTCTCCCTATCTATCTATCTATCTATCAATCTATCTCTCTATTTAACCATCTATCTAATAACATTATTTATCTATTCGTCTATCTACTTAACCGTCTGTCTATCCGTCTGTTTGTCCACCCATCTATCTATGTACGTGTCTTTCTTACAATCTACACATATTTATCTTTATTTTTATAATTATTATCTATCTTACCAACTATCCGACTAGATTGATCCATCTACTTGTCTTTTGTCCCCCTATCTCTCAATCTGTCTATCTAGTTATCGACCTGCGTATATATCTATTCGTCTATCTACTTAACCGTCTGTCTATCCGTGTGTTTGTCCAGCTAAAAATATCCATGTTTCTCTAAAAAAAAACTGTCTATCCACCTATCTATCTATGTACGTGTCTGTCTTACAATCTACACATATTTATCTTTATTTTCATAACTATTATCTATCTTACCACCTACCCGACTATACTTATATCTATCTACTAATCTTTTGTCCCTCTATCTCTCAATCTATCTATCTATCTATCTATCTAGCCGTCTGCCTGTCTGTTTCTCTTAAAATAGTTTTGTTTCTGTTTACCTATCTATCCACCTATGCAACATTCCTGTCTGTCTATCTGTCCATCTATCCAACTTATATCTATTTATCTTTTCATTCTAACCTTCCCTCAAACTTCTCCTATGAATTGAACGAAGTGAACGTATCATTCACTGAGTTTTAGTCCACTTCCCTGTTACCAGAATAAGGTTCACACTATTCACACTACTAAGTATACATCTGTATGAAGATATTTGTCATCTTACGTATTATTATTGTTCCTAATCACCAAACATCAGACTTATCAGTATATCTTCATACAGTCTTTCCTACTTGACATTCAAACTCGTACTGTGTATTGAATAGCATTTCAAGTTTTTTTTTTGAAAAAAAAAGTTAAAAAGTTCTTTATTTTTGCGTTTTTCTATGTTTTTCTCATTGGGACATTTACAAACACGAAAAGTTGCTTTGTGTTTGTCGTGCACACACAAGGAGCGAGACACACGCACAGCTTATTAAACATTTTTCCTGCTATTTGTAGCAAGACTAGCCATCGGTTAAGACACGCTAACCCTACAATAGCTGAATACCTAAAACCTGCAACTTTTCCAAGTTGATACAATTTTATCCAAATTTCATTCTGCAGGACGGTTATAACTCGCTGCACTGGGCCATACTTTACTGCCGAGAAGAAGGAATCAAGACGCTGATGAATAGGAAGGTCGATATCAATACTACTGCTGGGGTGAATCTTCTTTTACTTATTTTCAATTTGATTATAACTAAATTTAATAGCTGTCTTTGGAACGAGTCGCTGGCCGTTGTATTGTTTCGCTAAACAGCGACTCACTGAAATCCTATCAGATGTGAGGAATTTTCAAAAATTTGAATGGCCAGTCGCTCGTCCTATGAAACAGCTATGGGTAGCGACCGACTCCAAAGACAGCTTTCATTCATTCGTTTGGAGTATTTCTTCGTCTTTGGTGTTGGTCGCTCGCTATAAGAAAACCTTGTTAAGAGCGACCTTTGTAGAAAATCCGTTGTGCTATTTCTGTGTGTTTCAGTTGCCTTTGGAAGTGGTCGCTCTGTGTAGAAACATATCGTAGCGAGCGACCGGAAAAGTTTGACGTTCAGTCTTTGGTATTGGTCGCTGGTCTATAAGACAGTCTTATCCAGAGCGACTCAAGATAACTGCTTTTAATCAATGAATCTAAAAGTTAACTATCGTTAAGTCTTTGGTGTTAGTCGCTCTTATTACTAAAGTTTCATGCAGAGCGACTTCTAATATCGTGTTTGTTCTTCACGGAATGGCATTCGAACCTTCTCTTTGGTGTATGTCGCTACTCATTGTCAAAGAGCCATTAACAGCGACCAGCGTGTGCAGACCCTTGTGTTCAAGCCCAGCTTTGGTATCTGTCGCCCGCCATTAGAATCATCCATTGCAAGCGACAGATGTGAAATCAAAAACTATTGATCTGCTCAGTTTAATTGATTTTTAGTTTAAACAACGATCGATATATCGTCTTTGGAGTCAGTCGCTCTTACTACCAAAGCTCAATGCAGAGCGACTTGCAATATCGCGTTTGTTCTTCACACGGAATGGAATTCTAACCTTCTCTTTGGTGCATGTCGTTATTCATGTTCAAGCCTAGCTTTGGTATATGTCGCCCGCCATTAGAATCATCCATTGCAAGCGACAGATTTGAAGTTTAAAAAATGTAAATCTGTTCAATTTACTTCCTTAGGCTCGAAATCAGACCGTTCTTCACTTAGCTGCGCTTCGCGTTGCTAACAATGCTGCTAGCGTGGTCCGGCTGCTAATAGCATCGGGGGCTAAAGACCAGCGCTTGGCTGCCGACAAGGTACTTTCAAATTCATTCAGATCATTCGTCGTTTTTCCTCAAATTTTAAATGAACTTAAAACAATTAAATGTAATACTTAATTTAATTAACAGGATTTTGAATTTAAAATTACAGGAAGGCTATTTACCGCTACACGTTGCCATAGAAACGGGAAACGTCGCCGTTGCCAAGGAACTGCTCAACTACAGCGCCGATATTCAAGTCAAGGCGACCGTGGGCAACAAAATGGAGACGGCGTTCCATCTGGCCGTCCGGAAGCGCGACACCGAGCTGCTCAGAGTGCTGGCCGAGAATGGAGCTGCTGTTGACGCCCGAAATGTATTCATATTAATATCTAATTTATTTAAAGTAATTTAATTATCATATTATTACTAATTATTATATATAAAGTATTTCTATCTATAAATATCTCATATTATTTCGATATATTAATTACACCTGTTGATTAATTAATTAATTTAATGAAATTAACTTAAACAGTCCGAGGGACAGACTGCCCTGCACATGGCCGCATCCGAAGGAGATGAAGTCGCCGTCAAATACCTGCACATGCTGCACGCCAATCCCAATATTGCCGACAATGAAGGTCTGTGACGGTTTAATTTAATTAACTAAATACCCTTTAATATACTTTATTTCCGACATGATTCCGTAACTTAATATTCAGTGGACTTAATTATGTTTATTAGATTTATAATCTATTGAATTTAATTATTCTTTAATAAATTGATGTAATTAAACTAAATGAAATCCGCTCAAGACACATATGTAATGCATCAAATAATGATAATAATAATAAATTAATTAGTAATACGCATTAATACGTTAAACCCGCAATCCCGTCCAATTTTACATTAAGAATAATTAAATAATGTAATTATGAAACATCGAATTGAATACAATTTTAATTAATTTAATATTTTATATTTTGGATTGGACACAGAGCGCACACCGGTGCTGATCGCAGCCGAGAAGGGCCGCACCGCCGTCGTCGAGCTGCTGACGGAGAAGTTCCGCGCCTCGTGCCTGGAACGCACCAAGGACGGCAGCACTCTACTGCACGTTGCCTCTTTACACGGACACCCCGAGACGGCTTTGATGCTCCTCAGGAAGGGAGTACCTCTTCATATGCCCAACAAGGTTATTCATTTACAACATTACTAATTATAATATTCTGGGAAAGTTAATTAAGTTGCATCACTGCATCATTAGTCAATTGGGTTAAATTTTAAATTAGATTTGAATGGATTTGTTGAATTTACAGAGCGGCGCGAGGAGTATCCACATCGCAGCGCGTCGCGGTCACGTCGGCGTCATCCAGACTCTTTTGCAGAAGGGCGAGCAAGTCGATGCAGCGACCAACGTGAGTTTGAATCAATTCAATTCTCATTAACTTAAAGTAATTTCAAGTTATTATTCCCTTTAAGGATAACTATACAGCCCTGCACATCGCTGTCCAGGCTGGCAAAGCTGCTGTTGTCGAGACTTTGCTGGGTTACGGAGCCCAGGTCCACATAAGAGGTAACTATCATTAACTTAACGATCATGATCATTGTTATCGCATTATGTCAACTACATTATGTTGGAAAAATTTACACTGAAATCAACTTGGTTGTAGCCGGACAGCTTCAGGAGACGCCGCTGCACATCGCGGCACGGATCACCGAGGGCGGGGAACGGTGCGCGCAGATGCTGCTCAAGTCCGGGGCTGATCCCAACATTACCCAGGCTGACGGATGTACGCCTCTTCACGTGGCTGCTACCCATGGATTCTTGGATGTCGTCAAGATATTATTGGCTGATGGAGCCAACCCTCGGCTGCAGAACCAGGTTATTTAGTTATTAATATACTATTATTGTAATTAGCGATATTACCATCAGTTATTACGTAAGTGAAATGGAAATCTAGTGGCAATATGAAATGCAGTTCTATAGACTCTATCTATGTATCTATCTATGTATCTATCTATCTATCTATCTATCTATCTATCTATCTATTTATCTAACTATCTAATCTGCCTATCTGTGTTTGTATGTATCTATCCATCTAACCTGTCTGTTTGCCTATCTGTATATCTATCTCTCTACCTAACCTTTCTACTTATCTATCTGTTTATACATCTATCTATCTATCTATCTAATCTGTCTATCCGTGTATGTATCTATCTATCTATCTAACCTGTCCATTTGCCTACCTGTATATATATCTATCTACCTAGCCTTTCTACCTATCTATCTGTGTATTTATCCTATCTTTCTAACTTGTCTATTTATCTATCTGTATATGTATCTATCTATCTATCTATGTAATCTGTCTATCTGTATATCTATTTATCTACCAAACCTCTCATTTATCTAACTGTATATTTATCCAATCTATCGAACTTGTCTGTTTATCTTTCTATCTAACTATCTATCTAACTATCTATCTATCCATCTATCTATCCATCTATCTATATAATCTTTCTGTCTGTGTGTCTGTCTATCTATCAACCCTCTCTATTTATCTAACTATTTATCTATCTATCTCATATGTCTATTTATTTATCTATCTATCTATCTATCTATCTATCTATCTATGTATCTATGTATCTTGTCTACCTATCTGTCTATCTTTCAATAATGGTATGACATTCAGAACTGGTGAATTTACAATTATTTGCTAAGGCCTTATGAGATATAAAACTACAATTTGATATAGTCCATGAATGTTAGCAACATGCAGCTCGGTATACACATTTAATATCATATTCAATTAAATATTACTCTTGCGTTCACGAGGTTTTAAAATGAAATAGTCGCGTTCAATCCCTAACGTAATTAAAATTTAAACTACATGTTAATTACATATTGCCACTAATTGACTTTATTTTTAGAATGGTGAGACTCCACTCCATCTGGCGTCACGCGCCTGCCACTTGAGCGTAACGCTCCAGCTGCGCGACTACGTGAAGAAACGCAGCGGCTCCGAAGCGGCCAGCGCCTACGTCAACACGCGCAACGTCCACGGCGAGACGGCGCTGCACTCGGCCAGCCAAGTCACGTGCAAGGATATCGCCAATCATCTGCTGCAGACGGGTGGCGACGTCAGCATCGATACTTATACCGTAATTTTATTCCTATCATAATTATTTTGGTAATTATTCATAATTAATTCATAATAAATTAATTATAAAATATCAAGTATGTTAAAAGGTTTAAGTCGTTAATCGAATTGTAATTTTTTTTATAAATATAGACTCAGGAAAATCCGCTGCATTACAGCGCATCATCGGGTAATGTGGCCGTTTTGGCGATTTTCCTGAGCAGTATTCGACCGACGGACCTCCAGCGGGTGGTGAACAAGCAAAACTGTCAGGGACGGTCTCCGCTGCTACTGGCGGCCAAGAATGGTCACCTTCAAGCGGTTTTACTTCTATTGCAGAACCAGGTTTGTGTTGTTTGTTGATTGGTTTCTTGTTTCTTGTTTGATACATTGAAGGGTTGTTTGTTGCTTGTTTGCTTGTTTGCTTGTTTGCTTGTTTGCTTGTTTCTGGTTTGTTTGGGTGGTTTTGGCTGGTTATTTGTTGGTTGTTTGCTAGTTGTCTGCTAGATGTTCGTTGGTTGTTTCCTGGTTGGTTGACGGCAGGTTGTTGGCTGTTTGTTGGTTGGTTGCTGACTGGTTGACGGTTGGTTAATGGTTGTTTGTTTGTTAGGTAAGTTCCAAGCTGATTATGTGTTAGTTGGTTGTTGGTTAGTTGCCGGATGTTTGCTAGTTGCATGTTGATTGATTGCTGATTGTTTGTTAGCTGGTTGTTGGTTAGCTGCTGGATGTTTGTTAGTTGGTTAGCTGAATGTTTGCTATAGTTACATGTTGATTGTTTGCTGATTGTTTGTTAGCTGATTGTTGGTTAGCTGATGGATGTTTGTTAGTTGGTTAGCTGATTGTTTGCTATAGTTACATGTTGATTGGTTGCTGATTGTTTCTTGATTGCCTGTTGGCTTTTTGTTGGTTGTTTGTTGACTGCTTGTTGGTTGCTTGTTAGTTACATACGGTTATTGGTTACTGGATTGTTTGTTTGTTCTTTGTGTTCCTGTTTGTTCGTTAACTTGTGTTGGTAGCCATCTTTGTCGCTTGCTTTGATAAGTTGTTTGCTCCTTTAAATCGTTTTCCTTAAAAGTTTACTTTAATTTAATTAAAATGAACTTTGATAGGCCCGTGTTGACGTCTTCGACCTGGACGGTATGTCGGCCCTTCACCTAGCCGCCGAGAACGGACATAACATCGTCTGCGATGCGCTACTCGCTCACAAGGCCTTTGTTAACAGCAAGTCGAGAGTCGGACTGACTCCACTACATCTAGCAGCCACCAAAGGATACATCGAACTGGTCAGGTCGCTGATATCCACGCACCACGCAACTACCGACTCTCTTACTTTGGTAATCAACAACTTTTGTATTCATTTTTATAAACCTGCGGGTTAATTAGCTATATAATTGATATTAGTTTAATGTCAATTAAGATTATTTAAATTAGCTCGTAAGTGACCTATGACGATAGTTAGGAAGGTGACTAATTATTCGACCTTGTCTGATAGTTTAACTATCGAAGTGAGGTTGTTACTATTTGTAATTAATAATTTGTATTGTTTACTAAATTACTTTTACTTAGTAGTTAATCTGACAACTAGCTAACTGGTTACTGGTTATAGCTACCTATACAGTTAGTCGGTAATTTCAGACATGTATTAGCTACAATGATGTAAATTACGTAAGTCTAGGTAATT
This sequence comes from Leptestheria dahalacensis, assembly GCA_022114935.1. Taxonomy (NCBI): domain Eukaryota; kingdom Metazoa; phylum Arthropoda; class Branchiopoda; order Diplostraca; family Leptestheriidae; genus Leptestheria; species Leptestheria dahalacensis. The sequence goes on along the minus strand of JAIQCU010000050.1, from coordinate 24,999 downwards.
GCGATTTAAGCGAATTATAATAATGTAACATAATTAGCGCGTTTGTTAGTCGGATGAGCTAATTAGTCGACCTAATATCAATAACACTTTAAAATTCACTTGATAATTTACTAAATATAGTCTAGTTAGATAGATAGATAGATAGTAGATAGATAGAATAGATAGACAGATAGATAGATAGATAGATAGATAGAAAGATAGATAGATAGATAGATAAGATAGTTAGATAGAGATAGATAGGTGCGTAGAGATAGATAGATAGATAGATAGATAGATAGATGGATAGATAGGTAGATGGGTAAATAGACAGATAGATAGAGATAGATAGATAGACAGAGAGATAGATAGATAGATAGATAGATAGATAGATAGATAGATAGATAGATAGATAGATAGATAGATAGATAGATAGATAGATAGATAGATAGATAGATAGATAGAGTTAGTTTGCCAAGTTAAGTTAGTGTCTCTAAATGGAATCATTCGAACAGAAAAAAGAGACTCCGTTGCAATTGGCAGCCGGCGCTGGACAAATGGAAGTCTGTCGCTTACTCCTGGAGTTGGGAGCGGATCCTGAGGCCACGGATGAACTCGGACAGAAGGCTATTCACTTGGCTGCCCAGCAGAATCATTCCGATGTAGTGCGACTCTTTCTGCAGCACCAACCAGCCCTGGTTTCCACAGCCAACAAAGTATGATCAATGATTGAATTAACTTTAATGATTATAAAGCAATTCGTTATATTTCTTTAATCCATGTAAAATCATTAACATGGTAGAATTGAAATTATTTAAGTTTGTTTCAGAATTAAGATACTAAAATGTAATAGTGTGATTCTTTACAACTTAGCTTCTATCTATCTATCTACCTTATATCTATCTATCTATCAGCTATCTTTCTGTTCTAGCTATATATCTATCCATCCATGCATCTGTCTATAATTTGGCTTAATATATATATATGTATGTATAGATTATCTGTTATCAGAAAATATTATCTCTATTTGGAAGTATACAAATGTAGATAGATAGGTAGACAATAAGCAGATAGATAGATAGGCAGATAGACAGATTGACAGACAGACAGTGGTAGATAGATAGATTGAATAGATAGATTGATTGTATGTTTGATTGTCTGGTAAGTAGATAGACAGGTAGATAACTAGGTAGATAGACAGATAGATAAATATATAGATAGATAAATGGATAATTATATAGATAGGTAGATAGATTGATTGATAGATTGGTTGATTGATTGATTGCTTGATTTATTAACTACTTGATAAGTAGATTGGTAGATAGATAGATAGATTAATAGACAGATAGTATGATAGTTAGATGCGTAGATAAGTAAGTAGATGGACAGACAGATAAATAGATAGATTGACTGAACTGGCTGATAAATAGGCAGACAGGTAGATAAATAGATAGAGGGGTAGATAGATAAATAGATAGATAGATTGTGCGTGTTTTAACAATTACGTATTGACGTTTGTCGGCTTGACAGGACGGTAACACCTGCGCCCACATCGCAGCCATGCAAGGCTCGGTATCGGTGCTGCAGCAGCTGATGCAGTCAGACAAGCAGGTGGTGACTGCTTCGAGGAACAGGACCAGCGATTCAACACCCCTCCACCTGGCTGCTGAAGGCGGTCACGAACATGTCACCAAGCTGCTTGTCGATACCGGGGCTTCTTTATTGGACGAGAACAAGGTACTTGTTTTGTTCGTAAGATATGTTTAGCTGCTGTTGTACTATATCTGTTTGTTCGATCGAGTTTTGTTTGTTTGTCGATATGCTGGTCCAATAAGTTCAGATGTGATATGAATATCTTTTACCTAAAGGCAGGGTACACGGCCCTGCACTTGGCAGCAAAGAACGGCCACAATGCGGTCATCGAAGTACTGCGAGCGGCTAGTACAGAGTCCCTTCGGTACGCTAGCAAACGGACCGGTCTTACGGCTCTGCACGTTGCTGCTTTCTTCGGACAACCTGGTAGGATGCAGCTCTATGTAAAACTCTACCGAAGAGAAACGTTACACAAATGTGTAATAAAGCGGTGATGGTATTGGCAGTAGATGCGGTACCTAAGACTATCGTATCCAAATGGTAGATAGATAGGTGAGATAGATAGATAGATAGACAGATAGTTAAACAAGTAGATACGCAGACAAGTAGATAGTTGTTTCGGTAGACAAACAGGAAACAGTTGGATACAAGGATAGGGAGGCAGATAGGCAAACGGATGGATAGGCAGTTAGGTAGTTAGATTAGTATGTAACTGGAGAGATAGATAGACAGATAGATGGATAGATAGATGACAGTCAGTAGACTAGTTAGCTGATTAGTGAATTAGTTATCAATATGTGGTGGCCTTGTAACATTCCATTTGACCAAGTTCGATAAAATCTTCAATAGAAACCGTGCGTGAACTGTTGGCTCACGTGCCCGCCGGTGTCCGTTCGGAGGTCCCGACTTCCCTCAGCAGCTCCTCCGTCCTTCGCGAGCTGGACGGAGAAGCCGGGCTCACCCCGCTTCACCTGGCCGCTTACTCCGGTGACGAAAACGTCGTCCGCCTCTTACTCAACTCGTCTGGCGTTTCGGTGGATCAACCGTCGTCACAAAATGTAGAGACTCCTTAATTTATATTAATTATTTATAATTAATATTTCAGTTTAATTCAATAAACTAAATAGCTTGATGCATTTAATCAACCGTCGTCAAAAATTAAGTTAAAACAGTTTAACATAATTCAAGTCTTCTCACTTTAAACGTAATCTGTATAATTAAATTAACCTAATGCGGCTATCAACGGCAGGGTTACACAGCGCTGCATCTAGCCTGTCGCGGAGGTCACAACGCCGTCGCCGGTTTACTACTCAGTCGCTCCACCATGCTGCTGGTCATGACAGACCGTCACGGTCGCAGTCCGCTGCACGTCACAGCAGCTCACGGTCACGACCGGCTGGCCGAACTGCTGCTGGGCCAGGGTGCGGATATCAACGCGGCCGACAAGGCCGGATGGACCGCGCTGCATCTAGCCGCTCGAGCCGGGCATGAGACTATGGTTAAGCTGCTGCTGGAAAGCGGTGCTGCTCCTCGCATCAGGACCAACCACGGCCGAGTGCCGCTGTGGTACGCGGCTGCTGAGGGACACTTTGCTGTGCTGTCGATGCTGCTGAAGAGGGAGCACGATTCGTACAATCTTATGGAAGACCGTAAAGTGAGTTCTTAAAATTGAAGTATTAAACGTTATTACAAGTTGTAATTACAATTAAACTTAAACACCATCTGATTTGAATTACCAATTACGAAATTACAGTGTAATCAAGTAATTGTTAAATAAATTGTAAAAGTTGTTCAAGGAATTAATTTTCCAGATAATGTGAACTTAATTAATGATTGAAAAAAATCTCTCTCCAGTTTGTCTACAATTTGATGCTCTGCGGTAAAGCCCACGAGAACCTTCCGCTGCGGGATTTCATCCTCGAGTCCCCGGCGCCGGTGGACGTCGCGGCCAAACTGTCGCACATTCTGGCTTCGCTGAGTTTCAAGGTGAAATCCAAACTCTGATAATCCGCGTACACTCTACACTAGTTTCTTAACCGTGTTATTAAACAGATTATTAAGTTAAAATAATCGATTATTTAATTGAATGAGTAATCTGAAATTGTACAACTTGTTATTGTTACTACACAATACATTTTAATAGGATTTAAATGTAATATTATGCCTATAAGTGTAAGATCTATATCTATAATTACATCAATATTAATAGGATTTAATTAAAAAGTTATAGTTTGTTAACTGGTATTCTTGAATGCAGGAGAAGGAACGATCGAAAGACTTGCTGGAAGCTGCCAAACACTGCGAATCCATGGCGACGGAGCTGCTGTCACTGGCCTCCTCGGCGGAGGGAGCAGCACGACTCTTGACGGCCAACGATAGGCGGCAGATGCCCTTGCTGGACGTGCTGATTGAACAGGAACAGAAGGAAGTTATATCGCATCCGTCTGTCCAGCGTTATCTTCAGGTGAGCTTATAATAAACTTAATCTTCATTTTGATTTAATTCAGTTAAATTTTATGTGACGTATATGGTTTCATTATTGAGTTGATTAATTTCTGATAATTTTAATTCCAAATTAATTTCGTTAATATTATCTCCAGGAATTGTGGTTAGGAGGTTTACAGTGGGCCCCCTGGAAGCTGCTGCTCCTATTCTTCTGCTGCGTTTTGCTTCCGCCCGTCTGGTTGGCCCTCTGTCTGCCACTGGGACATAATTACGACAAAATTCCAGTTATTCGGTAATTAACTTAATTTATCTTTAAATTCAGCTTATATTTATTATTTAAAATATCTTATCATGTTGACAGGTTTATGGCTTATTTGACCTCGCACGTTTACCTGATGGCCTTGCTGATTCTGTCCAGCACCTTACCCATCTGTCCTATTCTGCGGACCTCGTTACTACCCTGCTGGTATGCACATATCCCGACTAACAGAAAAGCTAATTATAATTAAATCCAAATGAGTTTCATCTATCGCCTAATTAAATTTAATTAAATTAAAATGATCAGCCAATACAAGCCATTGCGATTTGTACTATTTTGTAATTCACAGGTACGAATGGTTGCTACTAGCCTGGCTGTCTGGAAACCTTCTAGCCGAGTTAGCAACACCTCGGGACCGCGGAGGACTCGGATGGCTACGGATAGCTCTACTCATCATCAGCGCCGGTGCTATACTAATCCACGCGATCGCCTTCCTCTTGCCCGCCGACTACTGGCCCGTGTTCATGTTCTCCCGCAATCAGCTGCTAGCCATCGCCCTGCTGCTCTGCTGCATACTGCTGCTGGATTTCCTCTCGTTCCATTACCTCTTTGGACCGTGGGCTATTATCATCGGTATGCAAATCGTTGTCGGTTAATTAGCTCATTAACCTGATTGAATAGCTGCTTTATTTTGATGAATGGTTGGTTATCAACTAACTGTAGATAAGGCCATTTACTACTGAATTAATCGGTGAGCTAACAAAGTAGTTTGACTAGTTGTTGCTAGTTCTTGCAAGGCGCTATTGGTAGTTAATTTGATCTCAATTTCGCGAAATTTGTGATTGGATATTCAGTTTTCATCAACAGCTTGTTGCTATAACTGAATTTGCTATCCAAACACTGAATTAATCAGTTGTTTTGTTAGTGCTTACTACTTCTTACTAGGCTTTACTAGTAGTTTGTACTGTAGTTGACGTTATAGATTACGTACTGACTAGTTGGCTTAGTAAGTTGGCTTAATTAGACTGGTCTAATCAGCGACCGAGTTAATTGATAGTCGATGATTAGTTCAATTCTCCTACTGAAGTATTAGTAAAAAGAATTAACTTAAGTCTAATTGAATTAACTAGTGTAATTAGTCCATTGACTCGATAAGTAAGTTTCGTAAGTTGATAACTGATTGACGATTGCTTTCTTAGGTAACCTGATGGTCGATGCCGGTCGTTTCCTGATCATCCTGGCCATTTTCATGTTTGGTTTCTCCATGCACGTGGCAGCCCTGAACCAACCGTTCTACCCGAGAAACACGACAGCCATTGAGGGCAAGACGATTACTTCAACCCTACCGTCTGGCGGTTGGTTATTTATTTATTTCTCTATCTATCCATCTATCTGTCATTTGTCTACCTACCTGACTATCCAACTGTCTGTCTATCTACCTATCTATCTATATATCTATCTATCTAATCTGTCCATATGTATATGTCTATCTATCGCTATTAATCTACCTGACTATCTATCTATCTGTCTATCTATCTATCTATCTATCTATCTGTCTATCCATCTATCTATCTACTTATACTATCCGTCTAACTATACTATCAATCTATCTATCGATCCATCTGTCGATTTACCTATACTATCTATTTATCAATCTACACCATTTACTTAACTATACTAACTATCTGTCTATCTAGCTATCTATATATCTATCTATTTATCGATCCATCTATCTGTTATCCATCTAAATATACTGTCTATCCACACAATCTATTCTATGCTGTAAACCTATCTATCTGTACTGTCTATCTAACTATACCATAAACCTATTTATCTAAGCTAATTTATCTATACTGTTAATCTCTCTAGCTACCAGTCTAACTTTAAATACTCGCTCAACTTTCACCGGTCAGTTTGAATAGCTGATACTTGCTCGGACAATTGAGATTGGCTTTCAGCTAACTTTAGACATTATTAGCTAATTACTTAGTTGATTCGTTAATATATTCGTTTTTGATGTCTTTTGATTAACCTTTTTTGCTCTATTTATTTATTTATTGATGGATTGACTGATTGATTGATTGATTGATTATTAGTGGTGGTAACTCCGCTGGACACGTTCGAGTTGCTCTTCTTCGCCCTGTTCGGGCTGACGTCCCCTACCGAGCTGCGCATCGAGACGGCGCAACCCGAATGGACCCTTTTTCTCTATAAAATCGTCTTTGGTTTCTACATGCTGGTGACCACCGTCGTCTTGATCAACATGCTCATTGCTATGATGTCCGATACGTACCAAAGAATTCAGGTTTGCACCTCTGTAGATCTCTTACATTCGTATATTATTACTATAGCGTGTTTATTGACCGAAACAACACATTATCGTCACGGTCAGCGTCGTGATCAGAGTTTGGATGTTTTCGCAGGCAAGAATAGTATTTCTGGGTACTCTTGAAGAAGTGCGAATGAAATAAAACGGAAGGTAAGGGATGTCAGTTCGGCCTGGCTGGGGCACTGTGGCTGCGCGGTCGAAACCTGTTTGTGATGGACTCAGGTTGGCTGAGAGCTTCGACATTTCCTGGGACTCCTGCTTCTCGAAGTTTGGTGTGCATCAGACTTCTGGCTGACGAGTATACGTCGGATTCAAATAGGAAGTGTTTTACGGTTTCCTCGGCGGTTTTACACGCGGCACAGATGGTCGGAGGCGACACTCCAAACCTGCCTAACGTAGCGTTCAGGGGAGCGTGCGAGTATGTCGTAGTGACGGGTACCTGTGAATTTATATCTCTGCCACAGGCCGGTCCCATCTGTTACGGCAGGCTGGATCATATGTACATGACGGGCCATTGAAGACGATGCCCACTCTCTTTGCCATCTTGCGAACGAGCTGGAGGGTACGGAAGTCTACGGAGTAGAGATGGCTGTCTGTCAGTGGAAAGTTGTGGGTCAGCAGTCTCATTGCCGTGGATTCCCGAATGGCCAGGAGTCCGGAAGAACCGGATGGTTTTGGTAGAAGAGCGAAGTTTGGTCAGTATTCTTGCTACTTGTGGCCAGTCGTATTTCCCGGAGTGTAAAGACCTCAGCGAGGCCACACTATCGGAATCGATGTTGGCGCTGGAGACGTCAGCGCAGGCGTCAATTAAGTCCGCGGCTCGGTTGATTGCAAGGGCCTTCGCCCGGAAGATAGAGGCGCCATTGTGAAGTCGAGGCCGAGGCCGAAGTCGGTTCCGAGGGGAGAGTAGGCCACCGCTGCAGCTCCTACGCCACTTGGTTGTTTGGACCCATCCAAGTAGACGTGTAGACCCGCTTTGTCCCTTAATTCCATGATTTCATAACGTGGCACTTCCTTATCAAGGAAGTGGACATCCGCGCAGGATGACTCCCATGGAGCAGGTTTCATTTTTGGCACCAGGCATTCTGCGGCATTCGTATGTAGGGTCCTGGTGAGGTCAGCTGCTGCTAGTTGTAATGGGGACGGATACGCTGAGAGCCCTGAGGTGGTCCATTTGAAGTAGGGATGTCAAGCGACTCGACTCGGACGTTCGCGGTAAACGACTCGACTCGACCAAGGGATTTTGCAAGTCGACTCGATCGACTTGGGGTCTACCGTCGAATATACAGCCGACTCGAGTCGACTTGACCGACTCGACTCGACTTTGACTCGACTCAGGCGCACATATCATCGATTCTGACTCGATTCGACTTCAAGACCAAAACCATCGACTCGACTCGACTCGGGGCCAAGTCGGGTCGAGTCGAGTCGTTGACATCACTAATTTGAAGCAGGGGTGGGCAGGGCCTTGGCCCCCAGATCCTCAGGATCGTTTGAAGTCTAGTCTGCCGGAGGAAGAGATGAACTGGGATAAGATTTGGTTCGACCTCTAAGGCTGTAGTCGGTGTCATCAACATGCATCCTGTAATACCCAGTGCTGATCTGCGCACAAGATGGTGTAGCGGCTTCAAATGACATCGTTTTGTCGTGCTCCATGCTACTGACCCATATCGTTATATAGATCTTTCGCATGCACGTGCGGCGTAATCCCTACGTCTTTTTGCTGCGTCGAGTATTGAATTAACTTAAGTAACATAAATGATATAACGTATTTAAATATAACATTAATTAACATAGACAAGTATATTTTACATATATCTTTAAAATTTATTGAAATTCTTTAAATATACAGCCGTCTTCGACGTACCATTAGCTCATTCATCGTTCTGTAGCTGCGTCTCGATTCTGCTGAGAATAATTAGTTTTCGGGTTATTAAACTTCATGGTTTTGATGTGTGACGTACCTAGCCTCATATGTGAGGAACTACTAATTGCAGCATTAGTACTTCACGGTTTGTAAACATTGCTTTTGATGGCGCGTCTCTTTGTCATCATGAATTTTTTTCGAATTTGATGATCAGTTAAATGTAATTCTGATATCAATTAACATTTAAAATGAATTGCTGTTTTTTCTGTTAAATAATAGTTAAGATTATGACTTAATTGGTATTCGTCTCTTAATTAGACATAATTGTTGTTATCGATGTACATTAGGCTCAGTCGGACATTGAATGGAAGTTTGGTTTAGCCAAGCTGGTGCGTTCCATGCATCGGACTGCAGCGACTCCCTCCCCGCTGAACCTCTTCACGTCGTGGATCGTTTACCTCACCAACCTGACCAGATCCAACGGTATTTCAAGTCTCGCACTACCCCACTGTCTTTTAAAAAAAAATGCGACTAAGATTTTTTCTATTCCATTATAATAAACGGTAAACTAATTGCCGATATTATAAAAAGATAAACAGTTTAAATGTAATTAACTTGAAAGTTGTTTTAAATATATTTAACTCCTGATTTTATTTTTTACAGAAATGATGGAGGAAAGCTCTGACAACATCCGACTGGTCAACGGCTCTGCAAGTACCCCGGCCAATAACAAGAGTTGGCTTAGCAAGTTCCAGCATAAATCTCGTGTTGGTCCCAGAGGTAGTAATCACCCGATTATCATTCTTGTGACATTGACTTCCAATTTATAATTCATTTATGCAGATATATAGATAATGAAACAGACAGATAGATAGATAGATACAGATATAAATAGATAGATAGAGATATAGATAGAGATGAATAGATAGATGGATGGATGGATGGATCGACAGGTAGATAGATGGATAGATAGATAGATAGATAGATAGATAGATAGATACGTTAATAGATAATAGAAAGATAGAGATATAGACAGAAATGAATAGATAGATAGGTAGATAGATGAGTATATGGACAGATAAATAGATAGATAGATACATAGATAGATAGTTAGATAGTTAGATAGAGATATAGAGAGAGGTGAATAGATAGATGGATGGATCGACAGATAGATAGATAGATAGATAGATAGATAGATAGATAGATAGATAGATAGATAGACAGATAGACAGACAGACAGACAGACAGACAAATAGACAGACAGATAGATTGACAGGCAGATAAATAGATATGATAAAATAAACACCGAATAGCCGGAACCGGACCGATTAGATATATCGATAATTTGATGGATACCTAGACAGATACGCAGACAGACATAGTTCGATATGCTATTTTGGTAGTTTCTGAATTAATTAGGTTAATAATAATAATAATAAAAGCCTGAAGGACAAATCATCATACGACCAAGTTATTAAGACGGTTTACAACATGACATATCTTTAAACGTCAAGTTAATGAATTGAATTCAAAAACTGATATTGTAGAATCGAACGCCATCGGAATGATGCGTCATCCGCTCAGTTCCCAAATGAGCATCACCGGCGACCGAAGAAGCATCGAAAACATCACCGACTGGCGCGCCGTCGTACGGAGATACCTGGCCCTCACCAATGCTGCTGCTTCTCCTTAACAGAATTCTACATTAACAGTCTCCTTTGTGGGTAACATTATGGGTTTCTATCGATACGTTAACGTTGACTTAATATATTTCGGAACAATATCAACATCAGTGACGTAATACTTGGCAATATGCTATCTTCATTGAATGGGCAAAACAAGAGGGTCCTGAAAGGCGGACAATTATCGTAATTTCTATAAACTTTAGGATTTTATTTTGGCTAAACTAATGCATTGAATTCAACGAAACTTTAGGACTGCATTGAGTGCTGCTAGTTCTAGGTCTAGTATTTTTTTGATAGCTATAACTTTAAAAGAGTAGGAGCAATAAGCAATCAACTTTTCCCCAGATGCTCTTCGCACTTGTGACGTAATTGGCTTCTATCCACAACACAACATTTTGATACGATATTATATTGTTATTTTCGACTATGCTAGCCTAAGGTTAGTTTATCTCCTCACAAATGTCTTCGCTATTTAAAATACGTGTGATCTTTCAAGTGCGAACGAAACCGCATCCGTTCCGCTACAACGCAGCACGTAGGCCGTTTAAAAAAAACAGGCTGGCTTTTTTAGTAAATTCTAAAGTTCTGCATATAGCCGCTGCCTGAGTTTATGTGCTAGTAAATATAAATATATTTGACTTAATTTTACTTGATGCTACTTAACAGTTCAACTTACTGTTATTGGCCCTTTTTGAAACGTATATAGCGTTACAGCACATTGATAAGCACCCAAAGAATGTACTGATAGATGAGCCCATATGTTTACTAACTAAATAGCAATTAAGTAAGGATATACTAGACTAAATAGTAAGGACAGGTGTACACGCCCCTGTGTCGTCTTCTTTCAACGTGATCAAATGCTGAGTCGAAAGTTTAATTAATTAATATTGGATATTGCAACCATAAAACTAGTTTTAAACTCGAGTTTACCATTACTACCATCAACGTTGTTACTATAATTGCCTTCCTGGGTCCGTATAGCGAGTAGGCTGCTTAACCAGCGTGACGCTTGTAAGCATATGTCGGTCTACTTGATTGCATAACTACACGAAACTTGTTAAACAACGCGTTTTTTTAAATCGGTTTTCACTGAATGGATAGATGACGGATGGATGGATGGATGGATGGATGGATAGACAGAGAGATAGACAGATAGACAGATAGATTGATAGATATATAAATGGATGGATGGATGGATGGATGTATGATTGGACGATGGTTGGATGGAAGGAGGGATGGATAGTAAATGGATCGATGGATTGATAGACAGACAGACAGACAGATAGATAGATAGATAGATAGATAGATAGATAATTAGATGGTTTGACAGAGATTGATAGATAGGTAGATATAGATAGATAGATAGATATATAGATAGATAGATAGATAGATAGATAGATAGATAGAAAGATAGATAGATAGACAGATAGATAGATAGATAGATAGATAGATAGATGGATGGATGGATGGATGGATAGATGGACGGCTGGTTGGATGGAAGAAAGGATGTTAGTTAGACAGATACGCAGACAGACACAGTTCAATATATGAATGTTAGTAGTTTGCCCAGTCAACGCTACTGGAAAGGTCCAGGCTCCATTCTAACGGTTAACTATACGTAGCTGACTTGGCTCAACTTTTTTTCTAAACAAATGGTTCCTGGTAATAGCCTTCCGTATAAACAGATCCAATAAGATAAATATCCAATTTGTACAGTTATTTATGGTATTCAGTCACTGTTTACCTGTTGAAAATCCTGTGCAACGGATTGTTCTGTTATCGTATTTACAGGTCAAATCACCGAGATGTTTTTAGATATGGTGAGATTTTATATCAGTCATTGTCCAGTAAAAGGCCAGTAACAGACCGAAGAACAAGGTTGATGCTGAATAATTTATTCTAACCCCATCCCACAAAAACATAACAGAACAATGAAGAAATAACAATTCTGGTCGGTTTCGATTGCCAGTCGCAGTAACTGCTCTCGTCTTAGCAAGGAGACTGATTGTATTTAAGACAGAATCCGACTTCGGATGCCGTTTCGGGATCCGTAGTTGCCGTCAAGCCACTGTCGGTGTAAAAGTGCATGCGGAAGGGTTTCCTGGAGGCTGCAGAAAAATGAACACTTTAGTTGTGCTTGTTGTGCTAAAGGATCTCAGATTATCTTACAGCAAACAACAGTGTTCATAGTCTGCATGGCATCGTTTTGCGCGTTGAAGAATTCTCCACACAAACGATCAGCAAACATTGTGATGTCGCTACTGAGACCCTGGTTGTAACCTCCCGGAATGATTACGTAGTCATTGGGACAGCCCGCGTTGGTAGCTGACATGCCTGCAGGACCGCTGATGGCAAACGATGTTGTAGAAGTCGCAGTGGGAGTGTTGCACGCCGTATAACAAATCGAGCAGTAATTCTGATACAAATCACATTAAGTAAAACTGTGCTATAGGTTATGTTAACTGACAAGTTATTACGGTCTCCATTCTGAAGCAAATCTCGTAGTCCTGGCTAGCCAAGTGCCGGGAGTTGGCAGGGGTGCCAGTGTCGTAGTTAAAGGAACGAACAGTACCACTGAGGTCGGTGAAGTACTGCAAGCAGTTGGCTGGAGCTGTGGATATCGAACTTCCAAGTTAAGACAGTTTGACATTAACTTGAATCAGCAAAGTTAACTTTACCGGTAACGAGACTGTTGCATGGTAGTTGGGTAACTTTGATGTTCCAGCTGCGCGATGTTGACGTCGAGGAAGAACTAAGCAGGAAGTTCAGCTTGATAGAATTGCTCGAAGCAACGTCCAGGTAAACTGAAATGATACGCATGTTACGCCAACGCTTCGTCTACTGGAACTATAACCTGATCATACCATGCTGTCCGGAATTGTACTGGCCACAGATGGTGGGAGCAGTTGTACTGGCGCCAGTTACGACAAACTTGTCGTCATCACAAGCCGAAGTAGTTGAAGTTGGCGCCGAAATGCTCAGAGTATAGTAATCCAGCCTTGAGACCAATAACATCATTCGTTTCACGCAGTTAGTCAAGGATGTAACACTTTAACAGACCTTATCTGGCAGATGTCGGATCCACACTTGTTGATGGTGTACATGCAAGTCTGTGTAGACGACAGCGAGCTCGGGTTCTGGATGTAGGTGCAGTTTCGAGAGCCAGTCGAACCGCATGTTTTCAAGATAACTATTGAAGTATTAGACTTAATTAGAGTTCCAAGTAATTAGAATTAACTAAGGGATCTTACAGACACAGCAGACTCCGAATCCCGATGCGCAGCTACCGCTGGAAGTACCGCCTTCTGAGCTGCACTCAGCCGAAGTCAAGCAGGTTCCCGTGTAGTTACTCGAGCTCAGACACTCGTCGTTGCTGAACCGTACCACGGTAAACAGCGATACGACTACAAGAACAATATGTTATCTAGATTTTGTCCCTGTTTCCCAACTAATGTACAAGTTTGATATCTACGTAAATTCCTTTACAACTAAACTTTATCTGAAGCTGGTAATACTTACATCTTTCATTCCTTTGCGCAGTAGCATTGCTAGCCAGGTCATTTGCATCCTCAAGTGAATCAGTGGCAGCTGACGAACCAGCGTTAACCAGTAGGAAGACCAGCGTTGGTACCAGGATCGAAGCGACTGCACGCATTCTATTGAACCGACTCTAAAACCCAGGCAAGCATTAGAAGTTTAGAATTTTATTGTGATAAAACTAAGAGCCCGATTTGAATGAAACTTGACTGGTGCATAAAGTACTGTCAGTACTACATTCAGTATTTTTCTGGCTGCTATATCTTTAAAAACCTGGGTGCCATAAGCGATCAACTTTTCCCCAGCAGGAACCCTGTTTTTATTGTTATGTAAAATTATAGCTTAGAGAAGTTAGGAAGATTGTGTAAATACTACCTGTGTACTTGAGAAGATACAGATCTTTGTCAGGTCTATCTGGGACCAGACAAGTTTCGAACTGTCGACAATTGCTACTGTGGCAACCTTATATACGATAGGCTGCTTAAGCAGCGTGTCGCGTGTAATTTGTTCAACATATGGCGGTCCACATTGCCTATAACGATAAAAAACTAACATAAAGGATTAGAAAAAAGCCATGTTTCCCCCTTTTTCCACGTTCACATCGTATGGGTTTCAAGGCTGTGTGGCTTAAATTGCATCAGGAAAACCACCAAAGTCCGTATTCGTGCAGCCTAACCATATATTCTGATTATGGCTGTGTTTTTTTGACAGTTCAGGTTAACGGACTCCACATAACCCCAAAACGCATAGGAGCAGTTCGTTTTTTGTCCACCCCCTTGAGACTAGCAATGTTCTTACTGCGGCTTTTCCTTATGGTTATTGAATAATGCGTCTGAACTGCAGTCATGGTGTTTTGCTCTCATACATCTCTTTGGTAACTGTTGTGTGATTGTCAGATAGTAACTTTAATTCACGAACGCAAGACATACTCGAACCGTGCTGCAACCTGCTACGCTGAACAGCAAACGTTGGCCTTTGAACTTCGTAGTTGTGTAATCAACTATCTGAACTGTGCGTTTAAAACACCCAAGTTTAGTCTGTTATCTTGATGTCGAAATTAACTGTTAAACTATCTGCTGAGCTAAACTTCCACTTGACGCCGTTTATAACCATCCAAGGTACTTCAGTTATAGCTTAATAGAGATACGGATAAATCGATAAACATCATAGTACCATAACTCTTGCTAGTACAGCAGATCGTAAATACACAAGTAGTAAGATGAGATGCTGGACAAGACTGGAGAATCGCCTTTTAAGTAATCTTGGGCGCATTAACTGTTCAGAGTGTAGCTTTGACAACGATCATCACATCGAAGATGACAATCGATTGACACGAGATCGTACGTACACAAGTAGTAAGATAAGAGTGTCGGTGTGAAAATCAACTGGAAAACTGTCTGTTAGATGATCATGCAGTCTGAGCACTGTCGCCGTATTAACTGTCCAATGTATATACTCTTTCTAAAGTCTTTCTATATAGTCTTTAGTAGTATAAGATCGCCATACGTAACCAAGGTGACTAGAGCAATCACATAACTATACATCACGTACAATATGTAATGCGTGCTCGTCAAATTCAGTCAATACATTGTACAAGTAACCGTTGTGAATCCTAATTGTTACTCAAACTCTATTTACGGGCACCTAGCAGCTGTTTCCTCCCATGGAAGCAATACTCAGCAGGTTGCTTCGTAACAGCTCTTGGTTGGTTGGTTTAACGGGTTTTCTGATCAATGGGCCTGGCTATTTCATAACCCGTGGAAAGATGGTGATATTACCCAACATCACAAAAACACTCGTCCAACTCACTGTTCAAGAGTGAGGTGAACGAGCTACAGCGTATCGATACGGTTACTCGTGGTAAGTGAGTACTACACACATTGCCTCTTGGGCCGCGTTGAAGCAAAGTCCGTCAAACCAGGCCCAAGCCGTCACGTGGCACCTTACTGTCTATCTGTCTATCTATCTATCTATCTATCTATCTATCTGTCTATCTATCTGTCTATCTATTCTATCTATTCTATCTATGGTCTAAGCGTGGCACCATGGACAACATACTTCAAATTATCAGCAAGACAAACTTAATTGACGTCTTCCGTCAAAATCGGGTGAGTAAACGTGCATTCTTACATAAGAGAGAGTTGGTTTCCTTTTATTTATTCTTACTTTTCTTTATGGCGTGCTATTTTCCAACTTGTCTGCAGTTTCAAAATAAGTAACCAAGCAATTGTTCAAACACAAATGTAATGACCGTCTCGGTTATTTTCTTTTTGCGTACACTTGAGCATTCACCGCGATTGACTCTTAAACAATATGCACGAATATGTAAGTATTTAAGCACAGCGTTCTCCAAATTAGTTTCCGCAACTGGTTTGCCGAATGCGTCTTCACTCAGCATATCATCAAACTACCGGAACACGCGCTTCCTCGTCATCTTCGTTCGTTACTTTCAGTACCATCTTTGTCCAGGTCTTTAAAAGCGCGGTAGTCGTGCAACGACGTCTAAAAATAGCCCATGATAGCACAGAAGGAATGATAATTTGATAAACGTTATTACTGAATCTAGTTCCACATAGTAGGAATCAGTTTGTTTTTAACTGGCAGACAGGCTAGCAAGTCCCGCGATGAAAAGCTGACGCGGCGTCATGTTCCGCTCAGTCCTGAGTGATTCCAAGACGCCATAAAATCAGCCGGGGTGGCTTCCAGAAGGTGTGTAAGGTAGCCACGTGCTTAAGGCATCTTATTAATTTGTGGTGTCCGTTAATGTGCCGCAAAGACAGAGACGCCCTCACGTTACAGACTCGACGTTTGACAACTCGTCTGGGAGATAATTTCAGGGACGAAGCTCACATGACCGGCTAGGCATGCCCTTTTGTTATTAGGAATCTTGTCTTTCTGATTTCAGTGAAGAAAAGCATCATCAATGGATGACTGCAAACACTGTGTACTGCAAGTCGTTGCCTCTGTTTTAGTGACTTCGGCTTTCAGTTGTGCTTGGACAGGCCAATCTCGGGGATCCCGAGGCGCTCGAGCTGTTCTGCGTTCAGGAGGCCATTGTACGCTGTTCAACGTGCAGCTGCGGAAACACGGTTAAGCGGCTACGGTCAGCGGGGTTTAAAACGGTAACGTTTTCATCAGGTCACTATGACTGTACTGAGCTAGCTATTCACTGTCGTCACTTTTCGTGTGACGCTCGGTGCTGAGCTGAGTGAGCGGTGGTGAGCGCTGTCAATTCCTTCGGTGGGTACGATGAATTATGGCATTAGAGTCCAGCGACCAGCAACAAGTTCTTAATTATAATCATTCAAACTCTCTTCCGTAAGAATCCCTATTCTTCTCCGGTTGGCGTCCCAATATCGAACCTGTATTATGATTGAATGTTTATGTATTATAGTTAAGAGATTTCTGAATTACTATTCAGAGAATGCGAATATGAACTACTCTAGTGACCTAAAGCACGTTTTGGATATCAGGAAACCCATAGTCCTAAACTTAGGGTAAGCAGCTATAGGGACCGTTTGTTCAGCGTCAGTTAATAGAGCACGATTAATGCTTCAAGGTATATTTTAATCCCCTACCAATACAGTTAAGAAATGTAACAACACAGAAAGACTTATTTCAACTAATTAAGTCCTGTTTCAACTGACATTCGTGTCGACTGTATCTCCTAGCAAGGAGACTGGTTGTATTTAAGACAGAATCCAACTTCGGTTGCTGTTTCGGGATCCGTAGTTGCCGTCAAGCCACTGTCGGTGTAAAAGTGCATGCGGAAGGGTTTCCTGGAGGCTGCAGAAAAATGAACACTTTAGTTGTACCTGTTGTGCTAAAGGATCTCAGATTATCTTACAGCAAACAACAGTATTAGCAGTCTGCATGGCATCGTTTTGCGCGTTGAAGAATTGCCCGCACAGACGATCAGCAAACATTGTGATGTCGCTACTGAGACCCTGGTTGTAACCTCCCGGAATGAGTAAGTAGTCATTGGGGCAGCCCGCGTTGGTAGCCGACTTGCCTGCAGGACCGCTGATGTTGAAAGAAACAGCAGGGCTTGCATTGCATACCGTGTAGCAGATGGAGCAGTAATTCTGAATGAAACCACGTGAGGTAAAACGGTGCTCTTCAGGTTACATTAACTGACGAGTTCATTACCGTTTCCATTCTGAAGCAGATCTCGTAGTCCTGGCTAGCCAAGTGCCGGGAGTTGGCAGGTGTAGTGGTGTCAAAGTTAAAGGAACGAACAGTACCACTGAGGTCGGTGAAGTACTGCAAGCAGTTGGCTGGAGCTGTGGATGTCGAACTTCCAAGTTAAGACAGTTTGACATTAACTCGAATCAGCATAGTTAACTTTACCGGTAACAAGACTGTTGCATGGTAATTGGGTAACTTTGATGTTCCAGTTGCGTGACGTCGATGTCGAGGAAGAGCTTAGCAGGAAGTTCAGCTTGATGGAATTGCTCGAAGCAACGTCCAAGTAGACTGAATTGGGTTTAAAGACTATGGTCAGCACTCGAGATTGTAAACGAGTTGATGGAATCATACCATGCTGTCCGGCATTGTATTGGCCGCAGATGGTGGGAGCCGTGGAGCTGGCTCCGGTTACAATAAACTTGTCATCATCACAGGCCGAAGTGGTGGAAGTTGGCGCCGCAATGCTCAGCGTGTAGTAGTCCAACCTTCCAAGTAATATTGAGCTATAGTTTATACTCCTATTACTATTATATTGTAGTTAGCATATTATGTGTTATGTTATGTAATTTTATGCTAATTTTACTGTAATTAGTATAGCTGGTTATCAACTGAATAGGCTGTAACTGTATAACCAACCTGATCTGGCAAACATCCGATCCGCATTTGTTGATTGTATACATACAGGTCTGGGTGGACGACAGCGAGCTCGGGTTCTGGATGTAGGTGCAGTTTCGAGAGCCGGTCGAACCGCAAGTTTTCAAGATAACTATGGAGGTATTAGGTTTAATTACAATTAAAGGTAATTAGAAGATAACTAAAGGATCTTACAGACACAGCAGACTCCGAATCCCGATGCGCAGCTGCCGCTAGAAGTACCGCCTTCCGAAGTACACTCAGCTGAAGTCAAGCAGGTTCCCGTGTAGTTGCTCGAGCTCGAGCATTCGTCGTTGCTGAAGCGCACCACGGAAAACAGCGACACGACTAACGCAATCAAGTGTTCAATTTAATACGGGAAAAAAGAAGGGATTTTAACACTCAAGAATTAAAAAAATGAGAAAAGATAACATTTCAGAAAATAAGCATAACAATAAAATATTGCAAACAGTATAGGAAGTGAAATACTAAAATGATAATTGAACAAAACATATTTTGGTAGCTCTATCCATTTATGTATATATACATATACATCTACAGAAAGACGGATGGTTAAATAGATAGATAAATAGATAGATAGATAGGCAGACTGGTATATAGGTAGATAGACATATAGATAGATGGATACATAGACAGATGATAGGTGGATAGATAGGTAGATAAATAGACAGATAGATGGACAGGCAGACAGATAAAAAGGCGGATAGATAGAGAGATGGATAGATAGATACACAGACAGACATATACATAGATAGATAGATATAGATAAATAGATAGATAGGCGGACAGATAGAGAGAGATATAGATAGACAGTTAGATAGATAGATTTGTGCAGATGGACAGATACAGAGGCGGATAGATAGATAGATAGATAGACAAACAGATAGGTAGTCAGATAAATAGATAGATACAGGCAGACAAATAAAGAGATAGAGAGATAGCTAGATAGATAGCTAGATAGATAGATAGACAGGCAGATAGAATGGAGAGTTAAATAAATACAAAATAGATACAAAGATATATATATATATATATATATATATGGATATGTAGTGAACTCAGAATCTTCATATCTACACATACGTTTAAAATATCCCTACCAAAGACAAAAAACCAAGATTTAAAAGTAACAGTAAACTTACATCGTTCATTCCTTTGCGCCGTGACATTCCTGGGCAAACTAGTCGCATCCTCCGCTGACGCAGTTACCGGGGGGGAACCAATGTTAAGCAGTAAGAAGACCAACATCGGCACCAGGGTAAAGTCTAACGAATGCATTTTATCGCGGAAGAGCCTATAGAAACAACAAGTACGATTCATAAATTCATATGGGATAAAATATATCCGTTGTGTTTAGTTCATCCATTAATTTAAATGTCATTTAAACTTAGTTTAACTTAATTCTCCATCGAATGGAAACATTGTACATTACCTTGAGATGCTATAACGAATGCCAACAGGTCCTTGTGGAACGAGATATACTGCACTATCTGTCAGATTGGCGGGCATATATATACCGGCAAGCTTATACACCAGCATGACGTGTGTAATTCAGCTCGATTACGTTATATTCGCACACGCAAAAAAAAACGATGATCGGTCAATTGCACTGCAAAAAGATAACATCGCATTGTTTTACAGGATTTCAAGGGTATGACAATACCACACCAGGAAAACCACGGTGGGCATATCCATTTCCCTCAAATTAAGCGAATGTTACAGTTACGCTTTCCCCTGTCAGTCAATGGTGAATATGAAACTGAATTAAAAGTGATCGCCATAACCTTTTAAACTCCTTTGACATATCAAAGTTGATTGATTAACTTCAATCGCAACGTGGTCGTCGTAACGGCGGATGACACAGTTTATTGAGATCATGACATCTGGTATAAGTTGGATAGGTTATTAAGTATATACGAAGATTAAAGTTTATGTACATCTTCTGTTTTATGTACAGTACTTAAAACCAACGCGTCTTATATATCACATTATGTAAAGTAGCCTTGGTTTTAGTGCAAGAAGATAATTGACTTCAAATAGATATATAGACACAGATGTATTTAATATATAATATAGAATAAAGATTCTAAATTTCGTGATAATTTCATTATCGATGTAATACCAGAGGTTGTAGGGCCTTGCATCAGGAAAACCACATTTGAGGGTACTGGAGTTGATCAGATTTTTTTTGTGCGTTGCAATTATGGTTTCCATGCAATTCAGGTTGCATAAGGACATTCGTTGTGCAGGAAGAGGATAGAATAGATAGGTAGGTAGACAAATAGATAGATAGACAGATAGATAGATAGGTAGATAGATAGGTAGATTGATAGGTAGATAGATAGGTAGATAGATAGGTAGATAGATAGGTAGATAGATACATAGATAGATAGATAGTTAGATACATAGATAGATAGGTTGGTAGACAGACAGACAGACCGATAGACAGACAGAGAGATGGACAGTCAGACAGGCAGGCAGACAGATAGATATATATATAGAGAGAGAGAGAGAAAGTTAGATATAATAGTTAGACAGATAGACAGACAGGCAGTCCGACAGACCGACCGACCGACAGACAGGCAGGCAGACAGACAGACAGACAGACAGACCGACAGACAGACAGATAGATAGATAGGACATGAAATAGGCTGGGACAGGCGGTAAAGCACTTCTCATGACTTGGTTTTTACAACGAATAAAGAAACGAACAATTCAGTTCAATAACTCAGAAAAAAATCTTCCGATAAATCCCGTTTTAACTTTTGCAAGTTGTATCCCTGGTCCCGGTTGCCACGGATTTTCCAATACATTCATCATTGTCCCCTGTCGTCAACAAAGTATAAACATCAACATTGTAACTAAATTATGTAATTCCAGTAAGTTCAATATAACTCCATCTGAATATCTCTAATGAAAACTACTTTTAAAAAAGTTCTACTTTAATCAAGCGTTATAGTTGTTAGTTTGAGATATAGCTATTCATTAAATGTAAATTTATATAATTAAATAGGGTGAGTTAAGCTTTCGACACAGATCCCACTCCTTACCAAAAGTTAATCTTCCTATCAAAAGACTTCACTTCTTGCTGATAATTACCATCTCTGATTTGTGGAGACAGACTGCAGAATCTACTATAAATCTACTGCAGAGACAAAGAGTGTACGGATACATCCAAAGATGCACGAGATAACCTACAAGTCCATGTACGACGCAGTTGGCGGCGTTGGCAGTAATAACCACGAGAGGATTGCTATTATACAACAAGATTAGACCATTCCCTTTTGCACTGTTCCAGTTGATAATTACCGAAAGAATATAAGAAGCAGACTTCAGAATCTACAGTCATTATTGAAAGACCAACATGCCAACAACAAAGCAGCTGGGAGCAACCCAAACATAGCTTTTTATAGCCAAGGTGCTTCTTTTCTCACGGCCTTTTTTAAAAATCCATCTCGACCAAAGGGAACGTGAAAATTCACTTGCAAGAACTTGGGAGCAAAAAAATTCCACCGAGATATCCAAAGTCTTAAACTTTGGCGACTGCTGCGGTTCGCATGGTGTTTTTCAATATTCTAGTTATATCGATACTAATGTTCACTGACGAATGCTGTGGCTGTAGCTTCGACATCGATGATAGTTGGAAAGCGTCAAACGAAAGGCGATTGCGTCGTTTTTTTCCCCCACGAGTATATTTAAGGTTTCAACCAAGCAGTTCAGTCCAGTCTGATTCTCAAGTCATCGTCAACATGAAAACTTACTCTCTCCTATTCCTTCTCCTCGTTCGAGGATCGTTTACTTCAAAGAAGGCAGTCATCAGGATCAGCATTGCTGAGGTGATTAAATAATTACATGTTAATGGCTTTTAACGTTACGTGCCGTAATTTATGTCGCTGGTTAATCAGTTTCCGTCGACGTTTGAAGCTGTCGAACGGAACGCAACGGGATATCCAACACGATTTCGAGGGCTCGGCCTGGAGTACATCAACTGGATCTGCAAGAAGTACAACTTGGAGTAAGTACGTGTCAACTTGAGTGAAGAATTTGCTGTAAACCTTTTCTCTTCTAAACGTCGCACAGTCCAATACTGGTGAGCGTACGAGTTGGCTTCTCTGCAGTCAATAACGGCGTCTATTCCAATGGATCCTGGAGTGGAATCATTGGAGATTTAACTCGAGATGTAAATATTAACTTTATCAATTTACCTGCTTTCGATCATTACAACTGTAAATGTAAACAGATAGCGGACTGGGGCATCGGCTCTATGGGCTACCGTGATACCTATGCAGCTTTCGTAGAACAAACATATCCGTTTGCAGATTCAACATTCTCCATTTTCATTCCGTTCCCGGACAACGAGGGCAGTGTGTGGGCTTTCTTAGACCCCTTTGACCTTTGGGTGAGTCGAAATCTTATCCGTGCTTTCTGCGTGTTTTGCCCAGAAACAGATAGGTAGATACATGGATGGATGGATTGATGAATGGATGAATGGATGAAATGGATGGATGGAAGATGTATGGATGGATGGATGGATGGATGGATGGATGGATGGATGGATGGATGGATGGATGGATGGGATGGATGGGTGGATGGATGGATGGATGGATGGATGGATGGATGGATGGATGGGTGGATGGATGGATTGATGGATGGATGGATGGATTGATGGGTAGATGGATAGATGGGTAGATAGATAGTTAGATAGAGAGATAGATGGGTAGATAGACAGATAGGTAGATAGGCAGATAGAAAGATAGATAAATAGATAGACAGACAGAAATAGGTTAGCAATAGGTTAGATAGGTAAACAAGTAACTTCTCGTTCTCCAACAGACTTGGATTTTGTTGATGACATCGCTAGTCTGCATCAGTGCTACCATGTGGCTACTGCTGCGTTTTACCGTTTCATCTTCGAAGGGCGCGGCTGGAAAGTCTCCCAGCTACGGAACAGTGACGGTTTACCTGGTCAGCGTCTTAACTGCGCAAGGTAACGTGCTATATTTAGACTAACCAATTACAGTTACGACGTTGTATATATATATGTACATATACATAAGTACATACTCTTAACAGTGTATCACACAAGCGCATACTGAGATAAATCAAGCACAAAGGGTAAAAAACTGTAGCATATAGTAATAGCATTACTATTACTAGCATAAATAATCCTTTTGTATAGTATACTGTAGTGTTTCCTTTGGCCAAGTTACAGTGCGTAACCCGAAGTATATACTTAGGTACTATAGTATCGACAAGTATATATATATGTTTGTGTATTCCCTCCACAGGCCGCGATGGTAAAGAAAACACTTTACATAGAAATTTAGCCGTCGTGACAGGATGTTTAGAGCAAAACAAATATAACAACTGAAAACAATGCGGATTTCTTGGTATTTCTATGGGACGATACTGTTCTGTGGCTTTACAAAAACTTAACAAATGGACGCATTAATGTAAAAAGGAGGAACTACAGAGGTGGCATACTTCTGAGGTGTTCTGCTGAACAGTACCCTGGTTTCATGTTTTTCAGAAGCGGGAAACATTACATCCTAGTCGGAATTTGACGATTGCGGATGTGAAGTTTCTGTTTAGTACAGGACTGTTTAAATACTCTTCACAATCTGATGTCGACAAGTACAATATACTAAATCAAACTATATAGTCTTTATGAATAGTACTAATCCCATGTTAGTAATACCTGCAGTAGGCTCGGATTGGATTTAGAGGATACTAATTACAAACCCCATATTACCCAGACGATAATACAAAGAAATTAGCCATGGGCCTAAGGCCCGTATGCTATTTGAAAAAAAAAGATACTATGTGACCTATACAGATACCTATAGTATACTAAATGCATTTAGTACAATATACTAGAAGTACCTATAGTACGGTTAGTTCCTTTGCCCAGCAGTATATTTACGGACCAGTAATATTTAACAACTATTTCAGGAGGGAGCTGGAATTACAAGGCTAAGGGGAGCGTTTTACTGGCGGCTTTTTGGTGTTTAGTTTCCGTCGTCCTGGTCAATGCATACAACGGGCTGCTCATTTCCAATCTAACGACGACAAAACCACAGCCTATTGTGACATCCTTGTCAGATTTGGCTACGAATCCCTCTGTGCGGTTCTACAGTTTCTCAAATTCGTATTACGCTTTTTTGGTAACGGTAAGTAGAGCGCTAGGAATCCGTTCTAAACTTTCAAAGGAAACAATCGTGAAGTGTGATCGTTTTATGAAGGATCAAGTGGCAACGGCAGTACTATCCCACGTTCGTAGATAGACAGACAGATAGACAAATAGATATATAGATAGATAGATCGATAGATAAATGATAGATAGATAAGATAGATAGATAGATAGATAGATAGATAGATAGATAGATAGATAGATAGATAGATAGATAGACAGATAGATAGACAGACAGATAGACAGATAGACAGACAGACAGATGGATAGATAGAT